>VYZW01039374.1:0-134381 GCA_013401315.1 Balaeniceps rex | reverse complement strand
CGTCCAACCTGACCTTCAATGTTTCCAGGGATGGGGCTTTTGCTGCGTGGCAGGGCAGGCTGGGTGTAACCGCATGCGTGTGTATGGTACAGCCATCCCCCGCCATGGCCTGACGGTCGCTGCAGGCTGAGGCAAACACGAGGGGTTGGTGCCCTCTGATTTGGGTGGCTCCTCGGCTTTCCCCATGCTTTGGTGCTGCGCTAAGAGCCTGCTCCATCGGGCCGAGACAGGGAAGCACCTTGCCTCTGCCCCGCTGGGGCAGCAGAGCAGTTAACCAGCGCCGAGCTGACGTGCCCCATCCGGGGCTCTGCTTTCCGCTGGGATGGTTTTGGTGGTGGCTGGGACCGCTCACATCCATGTCCTGATACAGACCCGCGTGGGCGGGCACCGGCTGCCCGGCATCTTCAAGGTCACATAAGGGCTGTGTGAGTGGATTTGAGACTTACAAGCTGCTTTATAATCCTTCCGTATTACAAGCACGGTATTAAATATTAAGCCATTGTTTCCGCTGGGATGGCTCCCTGTGCTGGTGGAGAGGACGGCGGTGCCGCCGTGCGAGGATGCTCGCCGGGGTGGGGGTCTCCACTGCTCACGTAGGCACCAGCTCGAGGGTGGTGCTGGGCTTTTTATCAGCTCCTATTGGGTCGTGGGAAGGGGCTGGGCTGGTATACTGGTGTGTGATAACGTGTGCTGGCTTTATCAGACGGAAAACGGGCGACTTCAATTTATCAGCTTCCCTACGATGTTAAAATATCTCTAGAAGAGAAGGTCCTTTCCTTGCTGACTCAAATGGGGGGGTATTCTGAAACGTGGACATGTTTTTGCCATGCAGGCAAGGACGTCTTAACTGGAAAATGCTTAAAATGATGTTTCACTCTTTTTTTTTTTTTTTTTTTTTTTTTTTTTTTTTTAAAAAGGGGAGGGGAGGGGGGAAGCTTTGTTACCAGAGCAACTGGTACATCTTGTGCTGCTTCATTTCTCTGAAACACAGAGAGAGCCCTCAGCCCTCCCTCCCTCCCCCCAAGAAACCAGCCCACACACACCTACGCACCAATATGTCACTTTAACTTTGCTGCTTTCTGAATAATATAAGGGAAAGGTGCTTTTTTACATTTCAGTCCTATAGAACACAGGTAATAAAAGGTGATTAAAAATGTTCCTGTATTGCTTCCCTTTTAATCTCTATTCCTTTCCCCCCCCTCCAGCGTTTGCAATGGGAAGGGGCAAGGTGAAGGTCAGGAGCAGACCAACGTGTCTCTGAAGTGACGTTTGTCCACTCTTCCTTGCGTTGCTGGGTGCTCTGCTTCTGTACATACAGGACAAAAAAATATCTGCAATGGCATAAGGGGAAGAAAGCTACCTTTGAAGATGCTAAGTAAAGTCAACGGTGTGCTGCAGAGCATGGGGGACATGGTGGTGGGTCTTGCAGTGCTGTTTGTGTGGGTGCCAGGCATGGATGGGGCTGGAGGGAGAGCCCTCTCCTTGAGTTGTGGGGATTAGAAGATGCTCCGTGCCAGCACCGGCTCTGCAGAGGTCATGAGCAAGCAGCATTTCCAGTGCCACCTCCTCCTGTCCCATAGGAACAACTGGACTGGGAACTCCAACCTGTCTTTTCTCAGGTCTTCTGTGAGGACACTTGAAGTGGGTCAATTCACTGGTACGGGCCTGGTACCCATGGGTTACGTGGTTGTGGACCAGCGCTGCTGGATGTGTGGCCTGTTTCATGCAAGCGGAGCCGCAGCAGGACAGTCTGGGAAGACAACGATGTGGACGCATGTAGCTATATTTAATACTGAGGTCTGAGAAGACTTGCTGCCTGGAGATCTCCAAGCTTGCCAGGAGAAATTGGTCCACGTGAGTTGTCAGGCTGGTCTGTGCTTGCGTGGCTGCTCTTGAGGTTGCTCAAAGTCCCTGGGCTGTGGTCAGGCTCTTTGGGTCTGCTCATGGTGATGTACCTGGGCATCCAGCTGCCATCTGCATTGCTCAACCTGGGAGATGGGGGGGCAGGGAGAGCTGTTTAGAAAACAGCCAGCTTTTCAGTATCGGGGTTATTCCATGTGAAAGCATCACTCTCCCTTTCAGGAGGTGCAGCTTTGTGTCCTACTGAAGCTTTCGTTGCTCTGCTCACTGCAGGGGGGTTGGACTAGATGACCTCTAAAGGTCCCTTCCAACCCAAAGCATTCTATGATTTTGTGTTACAAGGGTGTGGGCATGGCCAGTGGGTGAGGTATGGATGCTGTAAGGCTCCGGGTGCATTATAAAAAGCAGATTAGGAGCATCTTGCTCTAAGTAGAAGCTGGTACCTGCTGATTTTTGTTGTTGACTTGTTTATAGTATTTAAGAAGTATCGGGTTGGTCTAGTGAATTGGAGCCCGGTGCAGTGTACAGGAAGCCTAGGGCCAAGTCCCCGCTGTTACGTACTGCTCTGGTGACCTTTGCTAAATGACTCCTCCTCCTTTCCCATCCCTGTCCCCATAAAATCAGACACAGGGCAACGCCGGGGTGGTTTGAGGGCAGAGCTGGGAGCTGCTTGGTGGTACCAGCGTTGGGAAGCCATCTATAGGGAGATGGTGTGCTAGGTGCCCCTGCACCAGCGTTTTGAAAACAAAAGGTTGGGGGTGAGGCTGGTTCCCAGAGGAGCCAGTGCAGCAGCGGTTAGCCCTTAGTAGGTCAGCCGAGCAAAACAATCTAAAGAGGCGCTGAAAAGTAGGTTTCAGAGCTGGGAAGTATTTTGTTCCTCTTGGCTCTGAAGGTACCACTCTCAGCTAAGAAAGCAGGACTTTTCAGAAGGTTTAGAGAAGTTTCAGAAGGTTTAGGATGGGGGGAGCAGTAGCCTGTGAACATTGGTCCAAGCTGTGTATTTGAGGTGTTCACAGTTGCCGGAGTGTTTGTCTTCAGAGACATTTCTTGCTTGTCATTTTTTATATCTTTTCAAATTTTGATGCAGCTTGACTCGCGGCTGACTCTGAAGACTTGAAGGCAAGCGGTGCCTACGGGGAGTTGGTTGGAGCTCTGCATCTTCTGGTTACGCTTTGAAGGCTCGCTGCAGAGAGAAGTGTGTCTCTCTTGAAAATCTGCAGTTTATTCTTAGGTTTACCTGGGAAGCCCTTTACACTAATTACCTAAAGATGGAAAGTGCCAAGCAAACACAGCCTGCTTGCAAATGTTGTGGGTTTTTTTCCTCCCCTCACATAAGAATGGCAGATTGGTGTAATATTTTTTTTTTTGTTTAGGTCTTTAATTTTTTTTGGTGTTTAGGCCTCTAAATTCTTGCGTTTGAATGTGCTCATGGAAGCGTGTGGCTAGGAGCCCAGCTCCATCCCCACGTCCCCACCATGCTGCCCTTGTCCCCCAGCCCTCATCCCACTCCGCTCCTCATGTAGGTGGCCAAGAAGGAGGTCGATTAGGGCTTCAAACTGCACTGCAATCAGCTGGAGAGGGATGCAGGGGAACCCGAGCCTTCGTTGGCACGAGCTGTGGTGATCCAGCCCAGAGTCCTGTGTGGTATCACGAGCATGGTGGAGTGCCATGGCCACCCCTCTCCCCGTGCCCCTGTGGGGATGTGGGGCTCGGTGCCTGCCCATGGGTGTGCAGCATCCCCAGCTGTGTGCTCGGTGCTGCACGTCCCAGGCAAGGGTGGTGTGCCAGGAGCTCACCAGTCCGTGCCAGTGGTCACCTACCCTGGGCTGGGCTGAGCTAGAGACCTGTGTGTGATGTCCCAGGGATTGCTTGTATTCTTAAAGTCGTCCCTCCCACCCCCAAGATTTTTTGCTCTCCACTGGGGCAGGGCAGTGCTCTTAAAGAAGCATTGGTTTGCTGGTACACGCTGCTTTTTCGTGCGTCACCTTAGTTTTCCCAGCAGAGGGGACATGAAGTATGGGATGCATCCAGGAGACTCAGCTGTGGCCCACAGGTCTGCAAGAGGATGAGAAATCCAGATGCTGGGTTGGGGCTGGTGGGCTTTCTGTTGGTGTGAGTCTCTGCTCAAGTATGGCAGTTGGACTCAGGGGCTGTAGGAACCTCCTGGGTTGTTGGTTACACCGGGTGCGTGGTTGAGGGGTTTCACCAAGGGTCGCATCAGCATTGGCATCAGGAGCACCCCAGAGTGGGAGGGATGCTGCTCTGCCCTGGTATCTGCTGTTTTTTAGGGGTGCTTGCAACCTGTGGCAGTGAGTTTTCGAAGCCTTCTGCAGTCATTTTTTTTTTTTTTTAATCCACTGTAAAACTTAACCTGACAGCAAACGATATTGAAATGACCTGGACATGCAGGGGCAGAGAGGGACGGGGAGGTAATCTGGCCCAGTGTGTTTAAAGATGAGAGTTGTGGAGGGGAGGGAGTTGCGTAAAGGACAGAGAATTGGATTTTAGATGTCCGTAGTTAATTTTACACAGCTGCCCACAAGCCCAGTCTGGAAGCTGTGCTGGCTTTGTTAGCTCTCCACGGGCATTAACGATCAAGAGGCAGGAGCACCTTATCCGGGCAAGACCCATGAGCACAACGTGCTTCTGGCACTGGAGGTGACGCTTCGCCTCGGCTGCAGGGAGCGGGCGATGCACCGCGCTCCCGTCTGATCGCGTTTCCGTGGATGTTGCCTTAGCTTGATGTAACTTTTAAGGTTTTTTTTTTCCAGCTAGTGCTGGATGGGGAAATTTTTTCAATAAGTCTGGTTACTGAGTTCCAAATAAACAGATAGTGTTAGCTCGTTACAGTTCTTCTGCTCCCTCGAGAAATAGTTATTAACAGGGTCAGTGTGAAGAAATGTATTTTATGTTTGTCTGCATGGTATCTAGCTCAGATGAGATCAGGCTTACACAGTAAACCAGCTACGTTAAAAAAAAAATTAACTCGTGGATGCCTCCTGATTAATTAAAAGGTGTGATTGGTTCCTCACACGTCGGCATTGCGTTTTACTTGAAATAACTGTTGGTGTGTGAACTTCAGGGTGGTTCCTCCATCTGGGCAAGCAACCCTGGGGTGTCTGCAGGGATTGCTGGTGGGGGTCCCAAGATGATGGGATGGGATGGGATGGGATGGGATGGGATGGGATGGGAGCCGCTGCTGCTGAGCTCTCATCTGAGCTCCTCCTCCAGAATGGAGAACCTGTTGTAATGGTGAGTAGCGGTCGGTGTGCCAGATAGGGGGTTGGAAAGGAAAGCTTGGAGCTTGTTCCAAGGCTTCTACTTCTTCCCGTCCATTTATCCTTGATTTTCCTGGTGAGGGTGTAATGGCCAGGGCGCTGGGCTGGCGGGGCTCTGTGCCTGCAGGTGGGTCGGTGTCTTGTGTGGCAGCGCTGGTTTGCATTGTAAAAAAAATATAGGTGACTGTTTCTGAGGAGGGGTTGAACGTGTTAACCTCAATGACAAAGAAAACAAATTTAAGCAGATTTTTCTTTTAAACTTTTTTCTTTTAAACGCCACATGATGGATCTGTCCCCGCAGAGCTGGGACTGAGGCATGGCCACGGAGAGCAGTACTGCACTTATCTCTGCCGTGAATTAAGCTGGTTTGCTTCACGCCAAGGAGCAGAAAGAAAAGCAGGTCACTGCAACGGGACGTTCGTGGTAGCAGTCCCATTTTTCATGAATTACTCAGGTCTCTGCCCGCATTTTCTGACACCTGTATGTCCACGTTCAGACCTACTAGGTTTAATCCTAATATTTCACTGCTTCTGTATGACAAAGAAAAAATCCCTACGAAGCGTAGTGAGGAGTTGAGCCTTCAGTTTGTTGTGTGGTCTTCCAAGTGCTGAGAAGCTGGTGGCATCCGTGGGAGTCAGCAGCACAGCATGCCGTCCCTGGGCTCCGGCACCGGCATCCCTGGGCTCCGGCATGCTGCTGGTGCCAGAGCTGAGGTCCAGCGAGTTGGAGGGGATTTGCTGGGGGGAGACCATCGTCTCTCGTGCCAGGGTCTCTGGGGTCAGCCCCACGTTGGCAGCAGTGAGATGCAGACAGGGAGCCATTTCATCCTTCCAACTTAGTCTTTTTTTTTCCCTGCTTTGCATCCCCTTTTGAAAAGATGGGATGTTTCTGCTCCGGCACATCTTGCAGTTGATAAGTCTTTATGCTAATACTTTCCTTGATGTTGCGGTTTGTCCCTGAGCAAAACCATTAGTTGGGAATATGATGTCTCATTAAGTATCTAACTTGAGCGTTCAGAAGTCTCCAGCTGACCTCCCCTCTCCCCACCCTGGATGCATAAAAACCTCTTGAGAGTTTGAAGCTCTTATGGACAACACGAAGGGCTGGAAATGCATCTTTATGTTTTATGGAAGTAGAAATTCACATGTAAGCAGCAATCGGGGCTTAGGAAAAATTGCAAATATCACTGGACTTGCCATTAGATTCTTGTTTTGTTAGAGCAATTATGGTTATAGGCGAAGCTGGCAGTACTGCTGGTGCGCGGTGGAAATGCCTTCATGTTCCTGTGCTTCAGAGATTTTCTCTTTCGCACTTTAATTCAGCAGGTCCAGGATTGAGGCCAAAGCTTTTCTTCTCTACATAGCTAATAGAAAGACAGTCAATTCAGCAGAATTTCTGTAAATAGCCTGTTCCAGATGAATTGCGAATTGTGTATCCGAATGCCAGTAGGGCTAACGCGAGGGGTAGTTTGCAAAAGAAAATGGAAATCTTGTGTTAGAGGAGCAGGCTTCTGAAATGCAACATAAAATTGCAAAAATAACGTTTGCTGTAGTCATGAAACCGACCAAAATGCAGAAAACCAAAGTCTTGACCCCTGGTGCTGAAGGGCAGCATCCAGTGGGTGAATCCTCGGGGTCGCACAGAAGATGCTTAGGATCTGCTGCTTAAAATCCTATAGCAGCCAAGCAGCGAGCTGGTCCCTTGAACATCTACCAAAAGGGCTCCTGCAGTATTTTATATTACTTTTTTTTGGTTTAATTGGCAAACAACAGCATCCGTTGGGATAAAAGAGCCATGGCGGTCACAGCATGGTTTGGGATATTCTGCCTTTAGCATCCGTAGAGTTGGGGGTTTAGGGGGGTGGTGGGTACCGCAGGGGAGCTGCTCGGCCGGGTGGTGGTCCAGGGCATGCCCCCCCCCCGGCATGACCGCTGCCCACGGGGCTCAGTCCCCACGGGAATGGTTGGATCCGAGGTCTGTCACTGTCTAGCCTTTAAAAGCTAGCGCTGACAGGGCGGGTTGTTCCTTCACACTAGCTGCCATGTAACTCCTCGGACTGTAAATGGATTTGCACGCGTGCCGCTGTGCTGGCACGCTGGGCTGTGCAGGGCACGGGGGATTCAGGTTACAGCTTTCTGCTTCAGGGGGGCACCGGGGGCAGGGAGAGGCTTTCTCTCGAGCTCTGTGTGTGTCTTTGGCTGGGGTGACTTGGGCTCTCTGAATCGTTTGCATTTAGCTTTGCTGCAGAGTATGTACGGCGTATTTGTTCGCTCAGGTTAAGCACTACAGCACTGTGCCAGGGCTGCATCTCCATCCTGCAGCCTTTTTTTCCCCCTTATGGCTAACTTGGGGGTTTGGGGTTTGGTTTTGTTTCTGGGTGGGTTTTTTAGGTTGGTTGTTTGGGGTTTTTTTTGTGGTTTTTTTTGGTTTTGTTTTTTTTTTTTTAATCTGCCTGTATTAGCTGAAACTTGGCACAGCCAAGGAAACTGGTGCCTTTCCCATGCTGTTCTGCAGCAGATACAGGTTTGCATGCAGAGCGGTGCCAGCAGCCAGCAAGGTCATGTAGCAAGGGACGTGGATTAGCCAAAGGGCTGACGGTAAGAGCACAACTTCGGGTTAGCCCATGTGACGAAGGCGAGCCTTCTTCCTCCAAATCTGTCGCTTTTCTTCTAGAAAAAGCCCTAAACATCCAGTACGGTGCCTGGAGTTGTGCTTAACGAGGACTCAGCACATCACCAGTTGTATTTAAATCTGGTGGGGGAAGAGGCTGGCGTGGGGGCAGTGTGTGAGCCCCATCCCCAGCGCTGGCTGAGCCCCCGGCAGTGGGATGTGGCCACCGGCGAGGGTCTGAGAAGCCCCAGGCGGGCTGCGAGGGCAGCCTCCATCCCCAGGGAGGGGATGCAGCTCCTGGCGTAGCTATGGCAGTGTGTGCCTTAACCTCTGCTAATTACTGCCTTCAGCACGATTCCAATCCTAGGGAATATCGCTTGGGTTGCGTGAGCCTGCGGATGACTTGGCATGGGGAGAAATCCAGTGGTGGGGAGGAGCAAATGCTCTTGAAAGCTCCGGCATACACTCCGAGCGTTGGGTTGTTTTTTTTTTGTTCCCTTCTTGGTGACCGTTCACAACCTATTTGGGAAGGCACTTGAGAAGAAATAAGCTAATTACATAATTTAATAAAAGATGTGAGAGTACTGATCTAAGCACGCCGGCAGTGTTGGAGGAGCTGGGGCTGCAGAACGTGACTTGCGTTGCACGGGAGAGATTAATCACGTCGGCTCCCGGGAGGCAGGTCTGCTAGAAAGGTGCTTGTGTTGGATGCACTGTTCGTATCGTTAAAATTAGGCTGTGTACAAGAACTAATAAAAGCAGAAGAAAAGCTTTCTAGCAGAAGGGATCAATAACTTGAATGCATTCTAATTCAAAATTAGAAAAATGAGAACAGTTATGGGCAAGGAGAGTGTATTAATAAAGGAAAATGATTATTTGTTACTCCTGGTGTGAAATGAGATAATTTAAGAGAAATGCTCTAAGTGCCTTTTGTCACAGTTAATGCCTTTTGTTAGGTTTCCAAGCAAAATGGAGCCTGCGACTTTCCATTTCAGGGTTCTCAGATGATCAAAATACCGTGGGGCAGCCTGATCATCTCATACTTTACTGGAATGAGGTCATCAATAACTTTCGCCTGGGTGTGATTTACACAGTTGTCAGTGTCTGAATTGCCATAATATGTCTCTGCCTGGGGAAAATGCTGCATTTGGAGGGGAAAAAAAACGCCCCAAAGCAGGAGGTCTCTGGGTAGCTGGTTCACTGCTAATAATGGATACAAAAAAGTGATTACTTGTGATCCATTCAAACAGAAAGGCTCAGCCTCTAAAGCTGGAGGCATGGAAGCTGTTACAAGGTCAAGCAGTGTCCTCTAAGGAGAAATAGGTGGCGAATGCTGTCAGCTGCAGATAACACATCTGCAACGGCATGAAAAGTACATCTGAAATTAAGATTAAAGGTGCTTTGCACTTGTACGGAGAGGGGGAAAAAGAGAAGACAGAGGCGAAATCAGAAAAAAGAGGATTAGTTTTTGGTGGGTGGCAAGCGATAGCTCTGGCCAGGGAGAGATTTAAGCAGCAAAGTGCTCAGTAACCTGGAGAGTTATCAGAGGTTTCTGCAGCTGCTTCCAACTGATGGTATTCAACGGCCCGAAATTCTTTGTGTTTGAACCTCTCTCAGCCCATGCCTACGTGTGTACATCTACGTGCAAAATCTCGTCTGCAGCCCCATGTGTCAGGCTGAGAGTCTGAAAACCAGAGGCCCTGGTCATCCACGCTTGCAGAATTCCGCTTTAATTTTAGGTGCCTTACTTTACATTGAGGCCAAAAGGGACGTGACCTTCAGCTATGCTTGGTAGACTTCTTTCTTTTGTTGACATACGCTGTAGGTCAGGGTGGCAAGAGCTTCTGAAAATGAAGTCCTCGTGTCTTGGCAGATGTTTTCAAGTTTCTGCTTTGGTAAATGGGGCTAGGAAGCTTTGCTGAAGGTCCTGCAAGAGAAACTGGATCTCTTGACTGATGGATATGAGCCAAAATTAGCATTTCTTAATATGTTGAAGAGGGTGATACTGTAAGTTGTCAGTCCCACCATGCTGAGAAACCCCAGTTTGTGAAAATAGGTTTTGGCTACAACCTCTCCGAGTAGGAGGACTCGACCTGTTATAACCATGGCAGTGGCTCCACAGGTGGGAAACTTGGGTTCGTGTTCCCAACTTAGAGTGATCCCAAAGGAAAACGCCTCCCCTGAAGCAGAACAAGCAAGGTCCAAGGGGTCTAATGTGCTTTTCCTCCACCTTGGGAAAACACCACAGCCAAACAAAACCTATGGGGTTTTTCATTCAAACCGGACCCTTCGATGCAAATCTCATTCTTGCAAAAACTTCCAAAAGATTTGGGGTTTATTCTGTAGTGGAAGAAAATGTGTTTGCAAATCTCAAGCATTTTGGGGAACTGGTGGTGGTGTCCCGGGGTCAGTGGTACCCAGGACCTCACGTCTGCTTGCTTCCTCATGGCAAGGTGCTTGCTGACACCCGATTCATCAGGTCCGTAAATACCCGGGCGTCTGGGAGACCTTACTGGTGTCTGGTCCGTAGCTGGCCTTTCATTTTGCTAGTAGAAAATGAAGATAAACCTTGAGATCAGCAGACTACAGTGAAGATTGCACACCCGTGCTGTAGGATAAAAATAGACACAGAAACTGGAAAGGCAGAATATCGTTGTCTGTGAAGGATCATCTGTGTGCTATGAACATACCAGTGACCAGGCCTCATCCTGACCTGGTGGAAGCTTTACCCGCATAAAAAAATTGCGTATGAACTATAACGACCTCCCAGGTATGTGTCCTTCTGGTACATACATGGACCTCGCCTTCCCCGTTTTCTTATCTGCCCGAACTAGTCCTATCAAAGGAGCATAGTGTTTAATTTGAGGCGAGTGTCAGAAGAATAAGCTGCTATGGTTTTGGGTAGTCTGGTAGAAAATTCCTTCCGCATTTCTTGGCGCTTAGTTATTAATGAGGCATTTGTTCTGTTTGCTTAAAAACCTCCCAGCAGCTAGCACATGTGCGCTATGCAAATTATTTGTGGTCTTGTTAAATACTGTTTTTCTAGGAAGGGGAATAACTGAAATTAGTGGAGGAAAAATAAGTAACATTAACCCTCTGTAGGTTGTTCCCTCATCAATTATTTTGGTTATTTGGCTCTTGCGGTGGAACTGAGCGTGCCGCTGTTGTTAACAGCGATTTGGGCTCTCAGCTTGGGTAGTCACGTACCCCTCAGTGCTCACTTCGGGTGGCAGTGGTCCAGAAAACTGCCAGCGTCCTAATTAACACACTTTTTCAATGGACAATATTAATATTCATACTATTATACTGTAAAATGAGTAATTTGAATAGACAGAATGTCTTGCACTCTCTTGATCTCTTGTGGATTAACCTACAAAAGGCCATTGGCACTCATTCTTTCAGGCCTTAATGGGTACAAAGGCTTCTAATAAAACGGTGTGGCGCAGAGGTACCTAAAAACGTGTAGCAAATATAACGCATCTGATAGGGATGTTAATAATTTGCTAGAGCGGCGAAGGAAAATGTGAAGGGAAATGTTTGTAATAGATGAGCACCTCTGAATGATGGAAGAGTAAGGCAGCTCTCGGGGGTGACCGGTCCCACAACATCCATCTAAATGATGTCAGCCCAGCAGCGGTGATGCAGAAGTCTCCCAGCTGAGCCGGTGCTTAGAGGAAAATAGTACTGAAAGGGAGAAAGCAAATATGCGTTTGACTGGAAAACAAAAGACTTGGAAGGCTGGCCATGTTTTATTGATGCCCACCATTAGGGGCTACCACAAGATATACTGCCGAGTTTAGCAAAAGGAATGGAAAATACCGTGGAAAAAAAGAGATTCACCCGGAGGAAAAGGCAGAGGTGCGTCTGAAGCAGAAAACACTGTATTTAGCAAATAGGTTAAGAGACATGAGGTTGCAGGATGTGTTCGGGTAAGCACCAACTCATTTACTAAAGCATCCAGATTACTCTGTGCGCCTGAGATACGTGCCCCGTATGTGCACAAACCATCCTACAGCAGATACCCTCTGCCTCTCCCAGGGTCCGACTGACCTTGAGTCCTCAAGGGAGGAGAAACTGGCTTTGGGGTCAGCATTGAGGGGAAACCGCTGCTGAAGAAAAGACGAGTCTCGGCGCATCTTCGGTTCAACGTTCAGTATGGAATAGGCTGTTAGCTGGTGGGAGTGGGCTGTCCAGTCGCTCCGTCCTCTAAAGAGCCTTTGCTGGTGCAAATAGTGCAAAGGAAGGAGGCTCTTTTGGTAGCTGCAGATTTGGCTGTGGTCCCTGCAGGACTTGAGGTCCTACAGAGACGCTGGTGTGTCTTCAGCAGCGGAGGAGCAAGGCTACTTGAGTGCAGAATCCATGCTAACAAATTGTATTTTGGCTGGCTCGGCGTAGGAACGAGATCACATTTAACAGAATCGGGGGATACTTTGAAGAATTGATAAAAGGGAGCTGAGGGAGAGGGCAGCTGTGGACAGAGGTTACCTGGACCCAGGATGGTTTCTGGTGGTGTCTGACACGATCTGTGCATTTGCAGGGCCTGGCACCGGCTGTGGTCTCTTATGGAGGATGCAAACATGTCTTAGACCTCAACAAGCAGAAGGCATCTGCAAAGAGCAGCATTCTTCTAAAGAGGAAGGTGACTGCATAGTGCTACGGGGTTCACCGCTTAAAACTGATGTAGTTCACTTTGCATGCAGGTAGCTTTGACTTCTGGATGAAAGCTTAACCATGGAAACCGTGGCTGCCAGTCAGAGCAGCAAACCTCTTTCTGCAGAGCCTGGCCTGGCTCTGCTCTGCTGGTGCCATCTTTGTCTCTGTGGCCTGTACAGGCTGTTGGAATGGGACAAACCTCTTTTTCTGAAGGTAACTCATCAACCCCTCTGCCAGCAGCCAAGATGGGGAGACAGGACTGAATTACCCAGCTGACTTTAGGTGCTGCCTGTCAGCTGGTGGAAAACCTAAAGCGTTTGTGTGTGTCTGCCTAGGCTGTGTCCATCAGATGTTCAAAGATGGGTGGCATCTGCTCTTTTGAAATAGCTTCAAATGCATCTTTTTACGGTGTGTTCACAATGAACGCTTACCTTTGGTACCACCAATGAGCTCTTTCCATAAGCTGGGACATGGTGGGTCCTATGCAAACACTGAACGTGGACGATGTACACGCATTTGCCCTTTCAAACCCTGGCACGTTTGTGCATCCGACCACAACACCGATGGCCATGTTAGCTGTCGCTTGGTCCACCGTGTCCCAACTGGAGCACGTCCCCAGCCTGCATCTTCATCAAATGTCATCCTGAGAAATGGTCTCATAGCACAAGGATTTGCACTGAGGTATGGTATCTGGAGAGCAACGCTGTGAACCTGTCCCACCAACTTCTGGGTAGGCACATCCCCAGAGGTATCTGCAGGAGTGCCACAGCAGGGACACTTAGGCTTCCTGGCTCTGTGAACTCAGTTTAAGATTAAAATAAAAAAATCTATAATAATTAAGGTGAAAGGAGAAGAAAAAGAATGTCTTCAGCCTGTGCCAGAGGTTACTTGAGTCCCCGCACAAAGGAACCCGCTGGCGAGATTGGAGAAATCCCGTTAGCCGGGAGCTAATGGAAAAATTAGAGGCTTTTAGAGCCTGAGTCAGTGTTGTGAATCAAATGCTGAAAACCTACTTTGTTATTGCAGCTTTAAGAGAACTAGCAAATCTCCTTCAAGGAGTTTCTGTGATTGAATGAGTATAAAATAAAAGTCCACATCCCACGTGCTTCTCCGCTGCGGCCGTGGGGGCTGGCTGGGGCTGGGGCTGGCAGGCTCCCCCATCAGCCCTGACGTTCGCTCTCCGCAGCTCCCTCCCTTGAGCAGAAGATATTTTGGCTAGCAGTGAAACAGCCAGTGAGTCAAAAAAGGAGGTGGGGGGAAAAAAAAAAACCAAAACCAAAAAAAACAAAAACCCAAAGAAAGGAGCAAGGAATAATAATAAAAATAATTCTCAAGCCAGTTGGAAGGGGAGGGCAGCGGGCAGCGAGTGGTGCAGAGCTGTGACTCACAGGCAGCTCCGCTCCCGACGCGTGCCGAGCCAAGCGACCGCAATACTGCAGCAGCTCCGCTGACGGGCTTGGCAGCTTCCCGGCAGCCGGGGAGGCAGCGATGCCGGCGGGCTGCGCCGCTTTCCCCGTCCCCTTCATCCCTCCTCCCCTCTCCTTTCCAGCCCGGTGCCTCCTGCCTGCGGCGCGGGCACCGCGGTTCTGCCTGTAGGCGATGCCCGGATCAGCCCCTGCCTTCGCACGGAGGTTGCCCTTTTCTCCGGCCGCGGAGAGCGGTGAGATCGAGGAACGGTAATCGCGGCGCCGAAGCGAGGCACCCGGTGCTGGGTGGCACGGATGCCCTCCTGCTGGGTTCATGCACATGATAAGCTGAGCTGAGCTCCCTCGCTGCTTCTTCCATCTGCCCATGCCTTTGCTGCCAGAGTTCATAGAAGTACCGAAATCTGTTTTCCTGCCGACGCTTGCTGTCCTTACGTGTCCTCCTTTTGTGAGGCGCTTTGACTTTAATTGATTATTTTTTGGAACTTTTGGAAAAAGTCCCAAAGAAGGCCTTAAAATAGAAAAATCATGTAGGTTTAAATATTTTTGAGGAAGGCTGGGAAAATATTCTGCAGCCTGCTCCACGACCTTTTCATGTCTCCTAGGATAGCAACTTACTTTTGAATAATTCCCCAATTGCATTCAAAATATGAAAAATACACATTTGCATAACTGCGTATTTTGCTTCAAGGTGACATAAGTTAAGTCTTAAATGTTGGCAATGTGGGGCTGATGCCAGGAGGGTATTTGTGTCCATCAGAACACCAAGGCACAGGGCATGATTTTTTATTTTTATTTAATCTCCCTTATGAGAAGGCTAGGGTTAGCCAGGCCAGGCTGGAAGGTCGGTCTCAGCTCTACCTAAAAGCTCTCATGGCCTTTTATTCAGTTGAGCTTTAGAGAGTTTATTGCCTCGTTCTCTAGGCTCAGAAATTATTTTCCCCCTTTTTGCAGGAAGGACATTTTTTCTCCCAGATCCTTTGCTTTGGTGATGGGGGAAGGAAACTCTTCTGACCCAAAATATTCAAATGTTGGTTTCCTAGTAGAAAGAACTTCTTTTTTTGTTTTCTTTTTTTTGGGGGGGAGGTGGGGGTTGTCCCAAAATGTGTATATAGTGCGATACCTACCTGGGAAACCCGCACTGTTTTTGAGTTTTGGTTCCCATTCTGGGGTTTTGCTTTGTTTTTAATGTGTCTCTGTAGCAGGAGCTGCTGCTGTTCCTGCTAGCTCTCTCCTCACTCGACATGAAGACAGTTAATGAGAGGTCTTCCAAGGCTCCCCTTTCTCAACCAAATGCCTTTTCCTGCCCCTGCGCCCTGGCCTGGGGTTAAGCATCTCTGCTCCTCGAGGAACGCCGGAGTGCCCTTTGCAGGAGCAGCTAATTGGCAGCGGCTGCGGAGGTGACAGTGCCCTTTGTCTGCCAGCCGGAGCCAAGCTGTTAGCCAGCGGCGTGAGAGCACAGAAATGAACCGTTTATTTTCCAATTACTGTTATTTTGGCAGATTCTTCTGACTTTCTGAAGGGCCTGTAACTGATCTCTGCCACGGTGACTCTGGCGAGCAGCGGCTCGCTCCAGCCTCAGCTGCAGAGCTGCGTCTTCCTGGTACAGCATTCACAGAATACTGGTTTTTGCTAATTTTGTGTAATTAAAAGTACTTAAAGCCTGGACTGGGCAGCCAGTGCAAACTGCAGCAGAGGGATCTGTGTGTTCATCCATCCTTCCCTGCCCCGCGGGATCCCCGGCTGCCCTGGGCAGCGCAGGGAATAGGGGTGCTGTGTGCACCCTCAGGAATAGGGACCCTGATGTCAGGGTTGGCCTGGGAAAAATGTCAAAACGCATATTTTTTTGAACAGAAGGAGGTATCTGTTTGCAAAGCAAACAACTTTTGTTGGTTAACTTGAGCTCCCCACCGGTTCACAAACTTTGGGCTGAGTAGAGGCGAGGCACCCGGCTTGCTTGGCGTTGCAGTAAGGAAGGGAGATCACCTCTGTGGTTATTTAACGATGGCTCAGTCTCATCCCTATTAGTTCCTAACACAATTATTTACATGCTCAGCCCAAGCATATGAACAGCCCTCTTGAAATCAAATGGGACTGCTTGGGTGTCTAAGGGTGCATATTGGGGAAGCGTTTTGTGCTTACGAGCCTGATCCCAGTTAACCATCCTCCCCTTTATTTTACTGGCCCTCATGTGGTCAGGAGATAAAATGATATTATGTTTTTCTGCCGTGAGATTGCCTGGGTATATAAGGCAGGGACAGACAGGTATAGGTGCACCACAAAGAAGAAAGCCTTCTCCTCTGGCAGAGGCGGTGGCCGAGGAGACCCTGCAAACGCTGCTGCTGCTGCAGCACAGCAGGGAGAGGATGCTCGAGTCAAGATGGAAAATTACTTTCCCCAGCATTTTATCTAAGATCCAGTCCCAGTACTGCTCCAGGACTAGTTGAGTGTGATGAAGAACTAAAAGCCAGCAGATTATTTCAAATTTCTTTTTTATTCTGGAGACTTGGGGGGGAAGTAATTTTTAAGCCATGAGGGCTGTATCAATTACCAAACAGTGAGGGGACGGGAGGGAGCGCTGCGTGGAAACCCCACGGGGTTTGCTGCTGCCAGGGTGGTGTTACAGGGGTCCTGGCCCCGTGCCTCAGGGTCGCATCCTGGCCTGTCAGAGCGAGCAGGCACCGACGCTGTTGTTCCTTTGTAGGGCAGGCGGGGATCCGCGGTGGCTGGGCGCCTGCGAGGCTGGCAGCTGAGTCAGGGCTGCAGCGAGAGGATGCTCGGGGAGCAGGGACCGTCGCCCTCATCCCCGCCAGAGCACCCCTGCCTGCCCCGCAGGGCTTCAGGTGGGACCCAGCGGGTGTTTGAGGGTGGCGGAGCGGTGTTACCTCCAGCAATTAAGACTTTCTTCGTTCCCATCTTCTTTCGGTTCTGAAGCAGCATTTGCATTCGTATCCATTTTTTGCCTGGCTGCTGTGAGATTTGGCCGAGGGGGCCTTTTTGGAGAACGCCTCTGACAGAAATGTGTTTTCTTATCCCTTGAAGCTGAAAGCCATAAAGAAAAGAATGACTTTAATGAACAGACCTTGCCGAATCACCACCTTGAAGCTCTAGCCGCTCATGTGAATCAAAACCTGCCAAAAGTAGGTCATATAGTAAAAATGAATTAAGTTTACTTCACATTTTATTGACTCTGCCAGTTTTTCATTCATAGAGGCTTATAGTTAGGAATGTATCTCGTCTTTTTAATGCTAAGCTGAGGTAAAAGGGGAAAATACTGTTCTTTATTCCCTCCCTTTTAGCTTGCATGTTTGAGGTAGTCAAGTGTTTGATGGATGCCCTTCCTCTTTTCCCTGTTTATTTATTCTTTTATTTTCCTGCACTGAAGAACTGCTTAAGTGCTGATCACACTCCCATGGTACGTTCACAAGTGGGAATTCAGCCTGGTCCCAAAAGTTTGTGCAACACCTAAATTCTACTTAAAACTGCCGTGAAGGGTTGAAGCGGTGGTGTGGTGCCTGTCCGCGGGCGGATGGATTGCACTGCATCTCCTCCTTGGTGCCCCACTGAACCAGGGAAGCACACTTGGACCAAGGATGTTTGGGGTCTCCAACCTTATTTGTTGTGCTGTAATGTTGAGAAGACCCTGGGTGGCTGCGCTGAGATAGGCTGTGGGGGACGTTCGCAGGTCCAGAGGGTGCCGAGTTTTTTCAAAAGGAAGATTTTCTTGTTGCCCCTCATTTATATGATTCACTTTAATTATCTGAGGAGAAGCACAAATGAAAACCCTTGTAGAAGCTCGTTTTATAGAGCTGCAGGTTGGGCTCTGCTGCACACAAGGGAGGAAGAGGGTCCCAGCTGTGCAGCCACATTTGTGAAAGTTTTATCACCAACACAGCAGCCTGTTGCAATCCTGAGAGTTAATCTGGAGGTTTTAATTCATATTTGGGCTGCATTTATTATGCTATCACTAATTTAGCCCCTGTTTGTTTGCTTTGGCAGTGGGGCTGCAGCATCAGCATGCCGCTTCCCAGAAATCTCTGAGGATGGGGTGGGGGGAGTTGGTGGTTTGGGCCACTGAATAGCCGAGTATTTGGGAATGTTAGGAGCAACACTGTATTAATTTTGCTAAAATATGGGACTTCTAAGACCAATCTGGTTGGGTTTTGGATTGAATGCTGTTGCTGTCCCCATACTGTTGACAGGGCAAACCTGGCTGGGTGCAGGCTTGGCGTGGGAGGTGTGTGCCTGGGGGGTTTTGGGTAACGTCCGTGCTCTCTGCTTCACAGCCGCGTGATCAGATGAATTATTTTTTATTTGTAATGTTAAACGTACATCAGTGTGGCTGGCTTACAGCAAAGCAGTCCAAGGCCAGCGGGTAATGTGGGTGGGATAACCACGTACAAGTGTGACTGTGGGACCCACAAGTGAGTCACTGTAGCTCAGACCCCGTTTAGATGACTTCAGAAGGACTTTATACAAGGCCAGCTGGCAGGATACGTACATAAAGTAGCAAATAAAATGCATAAAATGGCAAATAAATCCTGGAAACTTCTAGATCTGACATTTCTAAATGATCTAGCACCAACCCCTGGCTTTCCAAATCTGGGGAGTTTGAACCACGTTCCCACGGCAGTGCACGGAGAAAGGAGGGACGGGAGTCAGGCTGGAAAAGGGGGGATGCAGTGGAGAGGATTTTCAGCATCCAAGCACCGGAGCCATGACTATTGAGCTTCGTTAGGATGCTACAGGTTAGTACTCAGGATGAACTGGTCAGATTCCTTCCCAAACAGCCCAGCTGGTCCAGTCCCTGTCCTTATCACCTTGGGGCGGTTGCTCCTCAGACATGACTGGATGGGAACACTCATGGACCAATGCAGGAGGTCTGGTGAGACTCTTCAGTACTTAAATTGGTTCAGGTACTTAAATTGGGGTGTCTCTGGGATGCGCTGAGAGGGGGAGTGAAAACCACAGCACAGTAACTGATTCTTCAAGAGACTCGTCCGGCATTCGAGATGACATGCAATACATCTTGGAGAACATGAGGGATGGGTTTGAATGGCCAAGGCTGGTCGTGAACGAGGGGCAGTGAGGACAGTGACTCTGTGCTCGGTACCGATCACTGGCAGGGCTCGGGGCTGGTTATGCTGATCATTTCCATCCCTTTTTAGAAGGTTGGAATTAGTTTCCATATTTTAAGGATGATGATGGAGGGCTTTAATGATGTGGTGGATGTTGTAGCCCTGAGATACTGCAGTGGCAATGAGGTGAGGTAGGTCTCAGCCTCCAGTGCTAGTGCGGTGGTGGGATGCCTTCTGGGCTTTTTAACTGAGAAGTAAATGCGCTAATTAGGATTTGGGAGTGTAAACAAGGGGGTGCAGCTCCATAAGTTCATTTGACCATTTGGTTACAGCTTGCAGCAGCTTCTTTCAACATGACTTGCTGCATGCGGGGAGGGTGTTCTTCTGGTGGGAAAGGGGTAGAAGGGAACCGTAGGACAGATGTTCACCCACTGTAAGCGAGGGCAGTTGCACGGGTACCGCCTGTCTGCCATCCTGCGGCTGGGGAGCTCCCTGCTTAAAACATGATGGTGCGAGGGCTCTCCGGCAGCGGGGTTCCCTTCTTGTGAGATAGTTTTCTGGTTTTGTGAAATCCTGGATTTCAGGGCGGGCAGACCTGCCTTGTCATCTGGCAGATGATGGACTCCACTCGTTAATTCTGCAGCGTGGGCACAACTGCAGGTTGGGCACCTTATTCAGATCTTTAATTTTGGTGTAAAGCCTTCAAGCATCAGCGGTTCCACTGCTCCTCCATCAACCCCTGCTGGTGATTAATTACTCTCACTTAAAAATGATGCACTTTATTTCCCATTAGACTTTGTCCGTCTTCAGTCTGTAGTCGTTGGATCTTGCGGTCTTTGTCTGCCATGTTCTGCCTCTTGTCTGGTCTTGTGATTTCTCCTGAAGTTTCTGCTGGAGTTAGACAACCTGGTCTCAGCTTTAGCAAGAAGCTGGGAGGAAGAGGATGGAGAGAAGGCAGAAACATCGCAGCAGTGGGATCCCATGGCTTTGTGCGTGTGGTGTTCTTCATTTAAAAGACATTTTTTAAGGGAGACATGTAATAACACACAGCCCTGAGATCTTATCTTGTGTTTAGGATTTCTGTCGTAGCTAATGGCAAAACTGTGAATGAGGGCAGCTTCTCTAATGATTGATGATTTTTTTCCTGCTCTTTTTTTGGTCTCTCTTCTGCCTGCTGTAGGTGATACATACTGTAAGGAGGTGAAAAATCCCTACTGATAAATTAGGATTTGTTTTGCAACCTTCTCTCTGCAATTATAGCTAACTGCTTTGATCTCAGCTGAAGACCTTTATCCAATGACAGAATATAAATCTTCTCTACCTTTGGTTTCGTAGTTTAAAGAAATAAAGCCAGGAACTGTCTGGGGAAGAGGAGAGAGTCCCCACTGGTACCCGTGTGCCAGGCTGCCTGGGGAGGGCACAGCAGAGAATACAAGTAGCCTCTGTCCTTTTAATTACTGCTGGAGAATCCACACATTACCTAAAATCGCGGCTTGAAAAAATTAAACTATTTAATCTTGCATAATACAACGTGACGTACAGATGAAGGCCTGTAAGTAAACCGCTATTCTACTCCAGAAAAGACCTTCATTGACTATTATGTGAATAATAAATCTTTCATTTTCTCTAAGAAACAGTAATTACAGAATCTTCAGCTGTGATGGGTATCTCCTGCTGACAATAAATGTCTGTCCTTCACCACATCATCAGTATCTCTGTGATGGATGCTGGTGTGGACTACGCTATAGAGATAATATAAAATACTGTCTGTAGTACGTGCTGGCAGCCCTTTTTTTTTTTTAAGCCTTGTGAGTACAGATTGGGACGGTGCTCTGTGTATCCAGGAACACGTCTTGTTTGTCACACTTTCTTTTTTTAACAGTTCCAAGATATTTTTGCTGTCTGGCTCCTGGTTACTAGCAAGGAGCTCTGAGGAGATCAGCTCCCCTCGTCGGTAGGTAGGAAGCTGCCTCAGCAGTCGCAGCAGGCAGGGATGACCTCTTCCACTGCTTCACCAGCAAAATCGAAGTGAAAAACCAAGGGGATCAATGGGAGCCGTAATCCAGTTTTGCAGCGTGGAACTGGGTCACGGGAAGGCACGGGCAGCTTGGAGGCTTCACTGCTGCCTGCGCCGTGAGGCCTGCCTGCAGGTCAGCTCCAGCGCCTGGAGCCAGCTCAAGGTCATGTTCGACTGCCCTTCCCTTCCAACCCTGATGGGCACCGACTGTCCTACAACAGGGATTCGTACGTGTAGCAGGAATCGTCTTCAATATACGTCTTCATTAGGGTTAACGTAGACATTGCTGGAAGGCAAACATGAAGCTTCTCTGGCATAGGGCCTACAGCTGGAGGCTTCAACTCTGCTGCCCAAGCCATCCCTAGGGATGACGGCTCTGCCACATGTTGGCATGTGTTTGGTTGCTGGTTACGAGACATCTTGACTCTAGATATCATGGACCTAGCAGGACAACTGAGTGTGCCTGGAAGCAGCCAAGTGTCGGGGAATCAGCCCAGTGTGACTGTCTCTCTGGAGTAACAGCCAAGAGCTGAACTTCTGCATGCGCCGTAGAAGGGCTTCTGCAATTTTAACACACAGCGTTGGATGGATTTTTTTTTTTTTTTATTTAATCACTCTTACTCATGCAGGCTGTGTCCAGGCAGCGAGCTGTGCTGGGCACTGGGGAGGATCTCCTTGAGAGGCAGCAGTTCTCCCATGACACTGCTTGCCGCTTCCAAAAGTTGTCTTCAGGGTTAGTTCCTGATAGAGACTGCTGTGATGAGCTGGTCTTGAGCAGAAATGGAAAAATAATTGGGACAAGGTCCGGATGAAAAAAAGAAGTGTTGCCAAAACGTTGCAAAGTACAGGTTTTAAAAATACACTTCTTCACCACCAGGCTTCAGCCCCGTTTCCAAACCATCCACATACACCAGGGGCTCTCTGGCTTTAAAACCAGACTCCTCTTTTTGGAAAAAAAAAGAAAAGAGTATTTCTGGACTCAGAATGCTTCTAATCTTTAACTCCTCAATGTACGTTCCTTTGAGATGAAACCGGAAAGGATTTACAGAGAACTTCATCTTTCAAATACTCTACTTGGGAAGAGCTGTGCAGCAGCAAGCTCAGCCAGGGACCCTGAAGAACGGGGGCCCCTGTGGTGGGGTTGTTTTGGCTGGGCGGATGGGGCCAGCCTCGGTGACTGCTTGCCTGAGCTGGATTCTGGATTTAATGCTGAAAAAGGTAAAGGGGTAAAGGGATGGAGGTAGATGGAGTCTGCATTTATTTTTGATTCTTAGACTGGTTCTTGAGAAAATGTTTCTTGAGAAAGATTGCAACCTTATTTAGATGGCTGCAGGTCTGAATTCACCGATAATTCTGCGATTTTTAAATTCTATTTCTTTTTCCCCTGGCTCAATGTTTTATAAGCCCTCAGGAGTTTGGTGGCAGCAGAGAGGCTTGGCCTCTGTTTTGGAGAAGGCTCAGGTAGATCTGGTTTTCTTGTAGTCTCATTAATTACACAGCCTCTTTGAATCACCTAGAATTCAGAGCAAATCGGGGTCAGGGTATCAGGTTGTTGTCTCCTTTGGCTGTAACGTCACAGCACAGACTTTTTCCATGCAGGGTTCATGTGCTTGAGACTTGAAACCATCTTGATAAACACTGGGAGATGTGTGTGCCTCCAGCAGTGCTGCTGGGCGCTTTGGCCAAGTCTTATCTGTGGTTTGTAACTTTTAAAAAGACTGCAATTGGGCAAGCAGATGCTGTGCTTTGACCCTGGGATTTTCTCTCGTCTGTTGCATCTCTTCCAGGCTGCTCTTAAACAACTGTGCAGGGGGCACATGATGAACACAATATTCATTTGAAGAGAGCATCAAAGTAGGCAAATAGCCAACTTTTGTCTTTAATAGTAGCTACATTTCTTGCTTCCCTTTCCTCTTGTATGGTTTCTCTGTTTTTTTTCTTTTTTTCCTTTTCTTCCTTTATTTTTATCTTGCCCTAAGTGAAATTGCCCTAGTTACAGCTGTCAGATCCTAGCTTTGCGGTGGTCTGATTTGGCAGCCCTATTCCCTCTTAAAACTTGCAGACAAACGATGACGTTTAACTTGCAGCATCCTCTGGTTGCTCTAGACTGCCACAACGAGATTAGAGCAATTCACGTGAAAGTAGAAAACCTGACTGCCTTCTAGGAGGAAAGCTGCACAGAATATGAAGATGGAGCAGCTTTTGCTGGAGAGCCAGAGCTCCTCTAGTTGCATGGCTGTGTTTAAGCCATGCCAAGCGAGTGCCGCGTCCTCCAGTGTTAGTGGTGGTTTCATGGTGTTCTGTGTCCGTCCTCTGCTTGTTTTCTGGAGGTGGGGTCAACTGGGCACCATTTCGTTGCTGCTGGTTTAAATCCCAGGGTGAGCCGTATTGTTCCTCGGAAATGAGCGGAAATAACTTGCCGAGATGACTGCCTAAATAATTTACTCTTGGAGGAGCGTTCTTTGTGCGCTCTCCGAAGCGACGATGAGGAAGGAAGTAGGACGCTTCTCCTACAAAGCAGCACGTTGAAAAACGTCTCCACTTCTTTTTCAGTGATACGAACAAATTTTGCAGGCCGTCTTAATGTTCTCCTACCTCGTGTCCAGTGACTGATGTGGTCCGTTTCGTATTATCCAGTGTTTTTCTTCCTGTCTGGAGCAAAAACTGGCCTTGCCGTTGTGGCTGGTGACAGAGGAGCTCCCGGCATTTCCTGAGATGATTCATCTCTTGCCATGTTGATGCATTTGGGATGACGTTGGGCTCTGTGGTGGTTTGGTAATTAACTGGGCATCTTTCTGAAAGGGCTTTCAATAGTGACTCCTTGTGACTTTTTTTTGCTGCTTAGGTCATTGGGCTGTGGTGTTGAGAAACTTTTGTTTGTGGAAAAGGGAGCTTTTGGGTTTTCCTTGCTGCGGGATTAGTCAGATAATGCCCGGTGGGCTACAGCTTGAAAAGGGGCAGATGTATGCGGTTAAAGCACAGGACTAAGATTGGAGAGCTGAATGTTTCTGCCGTGCCACGTGTTTTTGGTATGATCTGGGCTGTTGACCTTTCTGTGCCTCCCTTGGCTCATCGGTACCGTCACCCAACGGGAACATTGCTCACTTTATTACATTTCTTGGGTAATTGATGCCAAAACCGCATTTTCTAGTCTGTCCTCCTGTCTCCCCCGGGGGAGTTGCTGAACGGGCTTGTCAGCCTTGCGAAGCTCTGGGTGGGTCCTTGGTCTAGTACGTAGGGTCTGGTTAAGGAAGGGGTCATGGGGGACCCAAGTCCTCAGCTGTAGGAGGGCTCCACAGGCATCGGTCCCCACAGGCATCGGTCCCTGCAGATGTGCATTGGTGCAGAGCAATGTGCCTGCAGCTGAAGAGGAGCTCCACAGCCTTCACGGGGGGGTCGACAGCTCTGAGTGTTGGCTCTGGGTCTGCATTTCAGTAGCATTTGGGGGAGATCACATCTCCCATGGAGAAGACGCAGTCACGGACCCATTTTTGCCTATGCAGATGGAAGGGTCGGGTCTAGTGAGCGAGTGCACTTTTTCCTGGGAGGGAGCAGAGGCTGCTCTTGCTCCCGTGAATTTATGGCACATGCCTCCTCGTGGGAGCAGGTTTTAAAAACTGGCGGCGTGGCAGTTTGTTGTTTGGGAATACGCTTGGTTACGGGAACAGCCTTGTGCTCTTCTGTGAGCCATCCTGTGAAGGAAAAGGTTGGCCTCTGTGATAAAACACCTTGATCTGGGTACTGGTGTTGCACTAATTACAATATGTAATACTCTATTAGGGACCACATTACTCAGCCTCGCCACGGCCCCACAGGGAGAGCACGGGAGGGGATGAGCCAGTGATAGATGACTGCGGTAGGAGCACAGTGCATTTAGCTGGAGGTGATCTGTGAAGCACCCTTTAAAAAATACTGGTGTGGATAGAAAAGCCTCGCGGAGGTTTTAAACAAAATGGGGCCAGCGGGGTCGGAGCTGTCCCCGTGCCCTCCGCAGTTTGTGGCATACGCATGTCACCAGGCCGGATCCTGCTGCGTTCCTGCCTGTCTGCGCCACGGGTTTCTTACCTTAAAAGAGTCCTTTTTCAGCATGGCTTTGAGAGATGCTGTGTTTCTGACGGAATATCCATGGCTTAGCTGTGATCTTCACAGGATGACTTTTGTACGGACGGTTTGATGTCAACCTTGGCTGCGCCACTGTAAAAAAGCTGTGATTTTTATGAAGGCTGGAGTTCATGGAAATAATATGAAAATTCTATTTATTGTTAATACGTGAAAACCCACGCTGAAGATGAAAACTCATCTCACAAACTGCTCTTTAAATTATAGCCATGTGGTGTTCGAAACATTCTGCTTGACCCTTTTAATTAAAGACTAAACGCCACGAGGCAACTGCTTTGCATCCCTCCCCTCATCCCCCCTTTGCTTCCTTGGCTGTTTGCTTAAAACACATTCCCTCTGTTGGGATGGATGACTGAATTGTGCTGCTCCTTCCTCTCCCGAATGTCCAGGGGCACGTTGTTTTCCGGAGAGAGCATACGCCGTAGTATGGGTTTGCTGTAGAAGCAGCAGGACTGCTGGTCCCTTTTCCCACGCGAGTAGCAAAACCAAACGGGTACCATGCCCTGACCCACGGGTGGGTTCAGCCATGGCCAAGTAAGGTGTCACCCAAAACACTTTTTTTATTACATGTCCTGCTCTCCTGCTTTTGCTGCCAAACTGGTCGCTTTTGGGCCAGGAGGAACTGATGGTGACCTCAGGGAAGACCATCACAGCATTGTAGTGCTCCTGTTGTGCCAAAAAGCATCCTCCTCTTCGGTAAGCATCGCTCTTTGTGGGTTTTTTTCCTTCTCATCTGTGACTGGAGGGTTGTTAGTAGCATTGTACATCGTGGTGCCTCTCCAAGTGCTGCCCGCATTGCTGCGGTGGGGTGCTTGTTGTCGGCGGTGGGAAAGCAATCAAAGGCTTTGATGTGTCAGGTCAGCTGAGCTCAGTGTAGCGTGAGGGTTCATTTGTGCCACCTAAATAAACAGTGTTTTAACCAGTCAGCTTTGCTTTTCCTGCCCGCTTTGAGAACAGCTAGGAATGGGGTCTCTGAGAACAAAAAGGCAGCGGTGATGTGAAGAGATGAATGAGTGACTTCTCTAATAGACAACTGACCATCACGTTGCTGGTGCCCATGCCCTGTGCAAGTGGCAAAGCCCTGTCTGTGGTGTTTTCTTGTCCTTCTTAATCCCTTAATACCTGTTTTCTTCTTAATACCTTGGGAATGAATGGCATGAGCCCGAGGATCAAGGTTCAGACAAAACCTCCTAAAAGACTGAGACCATTTTCTCTTCTGAGCACTGCGTATGTACCCTAACCGCTGCAGGAGTCAGGGAGCAAACTACTATAATGAAAAAAATCCCTCTAATAAACCACCAGGTTCTTGCACACTGTTAGAGGAGAATCCCAGAGTGTGTTCAGTTGGGTATTTGCAAGAAATAGGTGGGGAGAAGGGACCGTAAGTGGGACGGGTGCTCTTATATCACACCGAAGGAGAGAGCAATCTCGTCCTTACTGTTCAGAGAAGCGGGATGCACCTACATTACAGCAGCAAATTGAAAAGTCATGGGGTAGATTAGGCTTACCAGCCTGGAGAATGCCTTCTGGAATTCAGATACAGTTGTGCCGATAATAGAGCATGAAAATTCGATAGCTCTTGGTTTTATGGAAAGTCTGAATTTGCAGCTAGTTACCGGAGCATGCTGGTGACCTGGTGGAGGTGGTAGAGGCTGGTAGAGCGTCCACCAGCATCTCTGTGCTGCAGCGGCTTGCGTGCTGTGTTCGCAGAGCAGTGCCGTGCGCCTGCGTGTGCTGGTGCTGCCCGAGGCTGCGCTGGTGCGGACGGAGCAGCTTGGGGTGGAACTGCTGTTGCCTTTTGGCTGGAGGTCTCCATCCCTGAGCAAGGGAGGCTGACTTCTTAAGCAAGGTACTGATGGTAAAATCCCAACCACTTTTTGAGTTTTGACCTCTAATTCATCATGTTGTGCATCGTGCAGGGCACTTCTCTCTTCACATGTGGCTGAACCTCTCAGCTGTGCTTGGCATCCTCGTCACTTGTGTGTTGGGGCTGTCTGACACAGCCTTTGACCTGGAGATGCCATGATGGGCTTTTTGAGGTGCAGCATCCAAACATGAGGGCCAGGATCATACTTGAGGAGAGCCTTGCCCCTGACTGAGGGGACTTTGCAGGCCATCGTACCATTGGAAGTATGGTCTTGGTGCTCAGTGCTTTTCTTCTGTAGACCAATTCAAAATGAAGAGCAACACACATTGCTTTAACCGAGTCTCTGCTGATGCTTATGATGATACAAGGACCTCTTTGTGGTGGTGTGGCACATAGGAGCCTTTGGGATGTAGCTGTGGATCAGTAATCCTGTTGCATTTGGCTTTTTGCAGCTCCCATTCAAAGATATCATTCCCACTCGAAAAGACTCCAAAAAAAGAAAAATAAAATCTGTAATGATCCTTGAGGGAACAGTGCGTGGAGGTGTTTTTGTCTCTGACAGCAGTTGAGCTTCCTTCTGACTAGCTGGTGTTGGGAGAGAGCCCTGCTCTTTCCCATGGGTCTGCTCTGGAATTTGGGCGGTCGTGGTCCATGGTGGCCCTGCCTTGCATGGAGGTTGGACCAGATGGAGGTCCCTTCCAAGCTATACCCTTTAAAAAAAGAAAAAAGTAAGGACACTGGTTTTGTCAGGGAACTCAGCAGATTTGAGTAACTCCAGGTGAGCAGAGAAAGTCTTGTTTTAACTCTGCTGCTTTCTCACCATCCCCGCATCTGAGGTGGGTTACCAGATGACATCCCCACCAGCAGGCCCAGGGAGCGGGTGAATCGGACAGCCAGGCGAATGTCCCATTTCTGCACCATCGGTGCCGCAGGATGTGGTGCACGTTCCCCTCACCACCCTTTCACCCGTGGACAATGGCCAACCACCAGGAAGCGAAGGGAAGACCTCCATGTCATGCCGAGTACCGTGACCGGCAGTGCCTGCTGGCCAGCAGCCCTAGTTCAAGCCGCTGGTGTTTCCCGGGCAGGGCTGGAGGTAGGAGCAGAAGAGCTGACCGGGCACACCGCATGCCTGCACTCAGCACAGATCATCCCGACCGCTCGCTTTGGAGGGATTATTATTTTTAGACGAAGCAGGAGATGGGAATGTGCTGAGCCGGCTCCTAAGACCTGCCAAAAAAAGAACATCTTTCAGGACTTATTTTAACTTCCAGCCCTGTCTCGACGCAAGAGTGATCTACCTGGAATTGATAAGTGATATTGTGTAGGGTCAATAAGGCTTTTATAAAACATCCGTAAGGTATGAGACGTATTTCAGAAGTATTAGAGGAACTCTGTCAGGGCAAACATCAGGCTTAAAAAATAAGGCAGGCGTTTTACACCCAGAAAAATCTAAGTACTAGATTTTTAGTACTTAGTACTAGGCAAGTACTAAGGTCCTTCTCATTTAGGGACAAATGACAGCAGCTGTATTTGCGTTGGGGTTATTAGTGGTTAGTGCATGGCTGGAAGGCGCACAGCCCTCCGGATGAGAAGAGCAGTGGAAAAAGCCAGAGTCCTGGTGCAAGGACAGGCAGAGCTGCTGGCTCTTATGTTAGTGGGTTGGGGTTTTTTTTATCTGTGCTTCCCTCAGTTCCATCAGTTAAACTCATGAATTGTTTCACGAGTTGTTTGGTGATGTTCTTCAGCTTTCCGAGACCTGGCGACGCTTTGAAGCGGTCCCAGGTGCCACCGAGCGGTGGGAGCTCTGCGGGGACGCGCAGGCAGCGTGTGTTTGCTGCCTGCCCCGCCGTGTGCCGCAGCCCAGCAGCAACCGCAGAGCGTTCTGTGCGACACGAGGAACGCCAGGCTTCCCCGGCCGGCGGGGCCGGGCATGACGCGCACCTTCAAATATGCTCTTTTATTCTTGGCCCTTGCAAGCAGAAGATAAACTCCTGACTTATAGGGTAAAGACAAACACCAGAAGCACGCTCGTGAGTTATCTTCTGTGACATGATTGCTGTGATGAAGTACCTTGCAAGGATGTTTTGCTCGTATATTATATTATATCCTTATTATAAGGACAGCAGTAGAGGGTTGTGGAGGGATACGGCATTTTTGTGTTGCTCAGTGAGCTTCATAGGGATAACTAATTTTTTCTCCCAGACTGATAAGTTGCATTAAAAGTTTTCAAGACCTGTAAAATTAGGAGTAAATTAAAAAAGTCTGGAACAGATGTAGCTTTTCTGTGTAATCTTTTTGTGTACTTAATAAGCAAAATATTTGGAAGTAATGTTTGCTGTAGCCATGATGAACCATGGACACAAGGAAAGCCATGTTTGTAGCGAGAGTCTTTTATTAGAACAGCCAGCAGAGCTGGAGGAGCTGCCTGAGCTTTAGGGCATGCTCAGTCCTCTCCTCAGTCTGGAAAAAGACGATGAAAATATTTTAAGCAGACTGCTGACCGCCTTAGGCAGGATGTAAATCGGTGTGGCAGGGCGGTGATTCAGTTAGAGCGGGAAGGGCTGGTCCATCTCCACGCAGGATGGATGGGATTTATCTACCTCCGTAAGGAGATCTGAGATCTTTGGATCAATGGATGATGTGAAACCCGCCGAGACCGGTTGGAAGGCGTTAGTGGTCGCTTGGGTTTGGGGACGAAGCACAGGCAGCCTTATTTATGTCCCCGTCCGGCTGCTCCCGCAGCAGACCACTCGCAGGTGTCCCTGGGAGGGGGAGAGCTGGCTCAGCAAGCTTAGCTTTCTCCTTGGCTATCAGTGCTCGCTTCCATGAGTGAATGTTTTCTGCCAGAAAAATGTTCTCAGCTATATTTTTTTTTTTTTCCCCCACTGGCTTTGTGGAAACACTGTGCCTTTCTTCTCCTGGCATCCCAGCTGGTGCCTGCCCTTCCTGTGCATACCAAGTCCTCGCTTCGTCACTGATAGGGGCTGCTCATACGCTCGTGGTCAAAACTGGTTTGCATGGGGGGGTGGGGGGAAATAAATGAATACACTTTTATGCAAATTAAAAGTTTGTTTTCCATGGAGAGGCTTGACTTTGTTTTCAGATAGTTTCTAGGAAGGGAGGGTGGGGAGTGAGTGTGTGCAGCCGAAACCCAGAGCCCGTAGGTGCCACCCCGGTGGGACACGTCCCACAGCCCACCAAGGAGGATGGGCACCTGGCCCCGGCTCCCTGCAGCACCCTGCCTGTGCCTCCAGAGTGAAATATTCAGAATATTTTTAGTGAAATGTTCCAGGATTTAAATGTTTTGGGGCAATGAATCTGCAGGAAAGTTTTGTTTGGGTTTTTTTTTTGGTTTATGTTTTTTTTTGTTGTGTTTTTTTGTTGTTTTTTTTTTTTTAAACCCATCTTTACTCGGTGCCAGCCTGGAATTGAGCGTGAAAGCGATGATACGTTTTTTAGCTGAATTTCATAAAGAAATGAAGCTGCTGCAGCTTGCATGGCTATCAGTGAGACTCCTTCTCCGTCTACAAGTCACGGAGATTTCCAGCATCCCGGCTGATCCCAGCCAGATTTGACAAAAGAGTAGAGATCTCCGAGACAGGCAGCTCCAGCAGATTTCCCAAGGACAGGTAATCAGAATAAACGAAAGGCCCTCGATGCTGCTGAGGGAACAGCTGCAAATGCTAAACTCAGTTAGGTTATTGAACATCAAAGACTTTGTATTTATGAGTGGCAGAAAATAGGGTTCATAAACTGTGATGCTTGTTTCTCTTTACCTTTTTAATGAACAGAATCACTCGTTTATAAGAGATGCTTAAAGGAGCCTGCATACAGCACTTATTTAACGGCCTGTAGTGAGCCTTGATGGGAAAGTGACCTAGTTCAAGTCCCCAGAGGCTACTGCAATAAAAATGATTATGAATAAAAATATTCTTATCACCATATGGCAGTTTCAGGCGTTGCACACATACATAGTCTGCGACCGGTTTGTCCAGAAATGGTGAGCTTTCTCTTAAATAAATCTGTCTAGCAAAGGCAGAAGAGGAGGGGTTGCCATTATTAGTATTCTTCCCCGAGAATCGGCTGCAAAATCCTCGGTCGCTGGAAAGGGGAGGATGGGTTTTGTTCTGCAGGCTGCCCTGGATAATGTGCTTTGGGGATCTGAAATCCTCCGACGGAACAGAATCCGTTTTGCAGGTGCAGAGCACTTTACTTTTTCCTTATAAGCCCAAGCAGAGATTTAATTGCTGCTCTTCACAAGTGCAAAACAAGAGAATGTAATAATTAGAGCTGTCAGGGTGTCCTTTCTTTTATGCTGATGCTGACATTAGCTGGTTTAAAGCCTATTTTTAACCTCTGCAGCGTTGAAGACTTCCTGTGTATTTTCAGTCTGGCTTTATTTGTTTCGAACTTTGTAAATTTTAAGTAACCTAAACTGGAGGAGGTGGGAAGAAAGAGGAAAAACTGGATGAAAATAGGAAGGAAGGAGGAAAAATGAACCAAATTAAATGAAAAATATGTCGGTAAATTATGTCCACCTTACAGTGAGGTTTTTTTTTTTTTCTTTGTATGAGCCTGCAAAATTCCCTCTAACTGGAAGCTAAAAAATCTCAAAACATAAAGCACCAAGCGCCTGGTGAGATAAATATTGTGTTTAACGTACCTTCAGACAGGGCCCTGGGTACTGCAGACAGCGAGAGGACCGTTTTTCTGCTTAAATAGTCATGGTTTTATCAAACTTCACCCCTGACCCCTCTGGGGCTTATCCTGATGAGCCAGCAGCCGTGATAGCACTGGTGGAAATCAGGTAGGATGTGCAGTGCTTGCAGTGCTGACTCAGCACTCTGTATATATTCTATATATGTCCATAGACGTGTGGGTATATATGTCTATATATGCATAGTTAGTGTTGAGGGTGACCTGCTGCTGCCCTGCAGCTTTACTGGGGTAATGGGGAACCGCTGCTTTTTACTGGAGACTGGAGAAGGCTGAGCTGGTGGAGATGCACCCGTGCAGGGTGCCAGGTACTTCGCCACGATGTAGCGAAGGGTTCCTCCTTATCCTGCATGGATAAACCCGAAGGGCACACTGAAGCTGGGACTTCTCGGGATGTCAGAAAGGTCACAGTCCTTTGGGGCTGGTTAAGTATCTCCTTTAAACCGAGGCAGGGATGGAAGAACAGCGGTGCAGTTGCATGGTCTCCGTCTCGCTAAATTAGTGCCAGAATGGGATGCTCAGACAGTCTCACCACATGGCTTCACATATAGAGGTTTTTTTCTCTACCTGGCATTTAATTACACTTTTTTTTGGCACCTGCCAGTGCTGTCAGCAGTACCTGGAGGCTGCAGGGAGGGGTGGGGATGGTTGGCCGGTGGAGGACTCTTCTTGGACCCATCTGACGGTAGGGTAGACCCTGCCGTGTCACCGGGTAGGCGCTCAAATCTTGTGGCTGTAGCTGGAGAATCCCAGTGGAGGTGGTGGGAGCCTGCACGGTGGTGCATGTTAGCCCTCCCAGTGAGGGACCATTTTACTGGAGAACACAGACAGTGGTGTTTGCGGCAGATTGATTATATTTTTTTTTAGAGTTTCTTGGCATGGATGGCTCATTCTCCGCTTGCCCTGCCAGTTCCTTGCGGGTGGATTAGAGCGTCGTCATGCCACTGCTCCTGGCCCTTTTCTCATGCAAGGTATTGACATCCAAAATATGGATTTCTAATCCTAAAATTACAACCTGCTCTTTCATAACACAAAATCAGTTATTTAATCTCCAAATAGTTCCCCAGCCCCTCGTTAGTCACTTTGTGCTATTACGCTCTCAGCAAAACCTTTATCCAGGCATTAAAACATGAACGGTAAATAAGCCCACTGTTTCGCTAAGCCGGCTCTGAACCTGCAGACCCCAAAGAAGGATGGGGTAGCAAAGGATGGAGCTTTCTGCGGATGAAGTGACCCCCGGTGGGCTCAGCGCTACCGTGGGGAGTTGGTGGCTTCACCTTCTCCTTCTCAAAGCCTGTTGGTGTGTGCTGTTAGACCTGGTGATCCTGACTTTCCTCTTACATGGGGGAAAGCGAGATGGAGTCGCTGAGAAGCACTGGTGTAAATCAGACCCGAGAACCAGGGTCGAAAACGTCTTCCCTTGAGGCTGGCCAAGCTGTAATTTGTATTTTATAACCGCAGTTAAACCAGAACCAGGCTCCTCCCGTAATGAGCTCAGTTACTTGTCCGTCATGAGCACCGTGTTTCTAGAAGCTCTTGAGTTTTGATTGTTTTTGTTATTAACTTTTTCTGAAAGAGCAAACTAGGACTGTGCTATTAAGATTACTGATTTATTTTTTTATCCCTCCCCCAGTAATCAGGAACCAAATGGGCATTTCTGCAAGCACCAGAACTAATAAACCTGGTTTCCTTTGTATTTATGTCTCTTGGTTGATTGAGTACTTCCCTAATTAAATTAGGATGCTGTTATTGTCTGCTTATACCTAGTCTCTCCCTCCCATTACTTTTCTGGCAACATAGAGGCTGCTATAATTGACTGGAGAAAGGGACCGATGGGATTAAAAGCTGTTGGAGATAAACGTCGTGAATGGCTGCATCCGGCATCCTTTGCCACCCAGCTGCCTGTTTCCATGCAGTTGGTAGAAAATAATTATCTTTTATGTCTTTGAAGCTACCTAATAACGTTAAAACTCACAAGCACGCATGCGTGCACGCACCCACATGAGTGGGATCTCCGGGTCAGCTTGTTGCTGAGGAAGCTGGGATAAAATGGTGGAGGGATGGTGCCTTTTTAGTCCGAGCCAAGCACTGAGGATTTTGGGATGCGTGCGTTCCTTCAGAAGGCAAAGAATGTGTACGGTCAGCACGTTAGAGCGTGGTTTGGCAGTCGTGAGTTGGCGCGGTGCTTTGTGCACTTGTGCTTTAGTAGCACTTCGAGAAAATCGAGACCTTGCATGGCAGTACGGAAGGGAAATCAGCTTATGAGTGAATGCTGGGGGGTTTTGTGTAAGCACCAGCTTCCCAAATGTGGTCCGCACCCAGAAAATCAGGCTGTGCTTTGAAAATCGAGTGCCTGGGTAAACCTTACTGATCTCGGGGCAGGCGGGAGGTGGTTGAGCCCGTGTGAAAGCAAAGCTGCTTCTCTGGGAATGCCACAGCATGGACATTAATAGGAATAACAGCATCTCATAGCCCCCTGGAAGGCGCTTCGTTTGTAAGCCCCACTGCCCTCGTCCCCGCCTGAGAAGGGGTGACACCCTCTGAGCAGGAGACCCTCCAAGCTGAGCCTCCTGGGTCGCTCCCCCTCGGACCATGCGGGGTCTTGATGTGCATTTCGGGAGCCCTTACCCCGAGGAGCGTTGCAAGAGCTTTCAGTACAAGCGTGCCTGATGCAAGACTGTGGGGACTCTGTCCCGTAATAGGGTCGAGAAGGCAAGTTAGTAGGTTGAAGGGTGGTGTGAGATATTCTTCCGTATGTTAAAAAAATCCTGGAATGATTGTAATTCTTGCTGGGAATCAGTCTTCAGTGTGAAATGCTGGGTCAGGCTTGGTGGTTTAGAAAAGATGGGAAAATCGAGACCTTGCATGGCAGATACCCACGTGCATGTAATGATCTGCCTTAAGAGATGGCAGCAATGCTCAATTAACCTTTCTTTTTAAAAAAAAACAAACAAGGGTGCACAGACAACCTTAGGACTGCAGTAAAAAGTGAGTTACTTGAGAAATGTGAATCTTTATATTTGCATATATGGCAAGACAGGGGAATTGCTTAATACTGGTATGGCAGCACTGCCCGGTCCTACAAAAGAAATTGCATGAATAGAAAATGTTCTCAGCCCCTCGTTTTGCCCTTTCTTAAAAGTACGTATATTCTTCTACAGGTTGGGATAATTTTGCAGCCTGGGAATTGGTGTTTGTTCATTTCTCATTAACTACATTAGATGTATTGTTGCTTTTCTGAATTATTTTGTTCCGCATGCTTTTAGGTGCTTTTAGTTTTAATTTACGTTATGTCCAGGTGCCGCAATCAGAGAAGTATGGGTGGGGGAAAGGAGGAATCCTCCTATTAGTCCCGTCCCTGCACCCCCCCTTGAGATAAAGCTGTGGGGCGAGTGGCTTTGACCAAGTCCTCTGGCATCCTTACGGGATAGATACCTTACCAGGTGGATACCTGGTATCGGATGGATACCTCACCATCCTTACCAGGACTGCAGTGGAAGAGGAAACGGGGAAAAGCAGGGTGTGAGAAGTGGAGGAAAGTGGAAAGAATGAAAATAAAGGTGAGAGAGGAGGAAGGTGGTGAGGAGGCAGCGGGGTCTCACGGGGCATCGAAAGCTGGAGGCAATCAGCTGTCAGACAATGCCGCAGGAAGCCTGGGCTTGTATTTTTAGGGACCCTTGGTTTTATACTTTACTGTAAATAATGGGTTTGGGGGAGGAGGGGGAAGAAATGACTGCTCTTCCTGCCGCCTGCTCCGCCAGGCTTTGTTTCACTTCTGTGTTCCTTCCTCCCAACCTCAGCGTTTGCAGAGCGAGGGGCGTTAGCATCCTCCCACCCCATCACGCCTGGCACTTGTCCCCAGCACGGCGGAGTGTTTCAAGCTGACACGTGAGCCGGGGAGCCACCACGTGCTGCGTGGGGTGGGCAAGGACCCAGCCTGTCTCCTGCAAAACCAGTTCATTCAGTCAGTTGTTTAATAGCGATTTACCAAATCGGCAGACTCTTGACCCGGGACCGGGTTTGCTGTATGTCAGAAGATCTTTCCTTTATGTTCCTGAGTCAATGTTTGCATTTCAAGCAGCACTCAGCTCAGAGCAGAAGAGCAACGAGTGGTTAATCCAATTTGCATAAAATTGTTCAGGAAAACAGGGTGCTTGTGGTGTTTGGAAGGACAGCTGTGTTTTTGACCTGTTCACTAAGCTTTCAGAACGAGAAATGATTTCAGATTTCCTCGAAGTGATTTCAAGCTGTCCGGGCGTTTCAGGGGAGACCAAGATCTTCTTTTCTGTTGTCACATCAGGTGTTTTTCACTTCTTTCTGACATTTTTTAGCAGAACTGGGGCACATTTACATTAAATCACAACATTGTCCATTACTGGTAGTGTTGTTGAGGCAGGTTTTAAGAGCGCTTTTAAAAGACTCTTCCCCCCTCAGCATTTGAGACAGGACTACAAGGATGACTTTCATTTATCATCAGCATGGGCCTTTTCAGGAGGGATGGGACCATCGTTTTGGAGCACATTAAGAAGCTGCTACAGATGGCATGTCCTGCGCAGGTGTAAGGAGCTTTTCCCGGTCTGCAAGTGCTGCTGAAATCTCTTATTCTTAACAACTGTCCTCCACGACCACAAAACCCAACTCTCCGTCAGCCTTTCCTGCAGGGAGCAGCCTGACTTGGCCATCATTCAGGTCAACTTAGTGGTGACTGATCTCTTCAAGGTGGATCTACATCTACACAGAGGTGGTTTATCCCCTCTGTATTGCCATTTATCTTCAGGATAGGTTTTATTTGCTGAGTCCCATTTCTTTCTAGTCTGTCACATTAATGCTTTGAGATCCCACGGAGACAAGGAAAGATACTGCAACAGAAATCTTAGGGAATGCACGTGGGGTGAATAGGGACTAGATTTACTGAAAGCTCTGGTTCTTCTTGATCGGAAAGGTACTGGGAACAGCAGCCTTCAGGGAATAATTCAGCTTATCTCTTTCAGAGATGGGTAGGAATTTGGAAATCTGGAAGAGGGAAACAAAATGTGAAAAGCTTAAAAAAGAAGAAGAGAAAAAAGAGAGTTGTAGCACATGTACCTAATCCAGTCCAGAGACTTGTGTTTCAGAAGTTTTGACGAGGGCTCATTCTTTTGTCTGAAATTACTCATCTTCCTCCTTTGTTGAAGGCACTGGAGGCTCTCGGCTTGTAGGCAGTGCTGAGGAGTTGTGGCTTCTGCAGTCATCTCCTGTCACCAGCAGTCGCTGGTGCTGCTGGTGTTGCCAGTGACTTCACTCCTCAGTCGCATCACCGCTGTGAGCATTAACCACAATTATTCACTTGTAAATAAATAGCCAGGATGGATTTGTATCGGCGTTGCGGGCTCCCTGGAGTGAGCTTGGTTGGAGGCAAGGTCTAGAGAAGTTACGTTGGGGTCAGCAAGCCTACCCGAGTGAAAGGCAGGAGGAGGGGGCTGGAAAGGAGGGCCTGAATTAGGGGAAGCATCTGTCCTAGGTCTGCTTTTTCCCAGCTAAAAGATTTCTCTCTGTGCTTCCATGTTTCATTTGTGAGAATTAGCTTATGCGACTTTTAAATCCCCTAATAGTGGGAAGGGGAGGGAGGAGGTTTAAAGGCCAGACTGGTGGGTCCCAAGCCAAGTGTTGAAGAGCGCTTACATCTGTCCTGGGGGCACTTCGAAACCCGTTTTGTTTAGGGACAGTGACGGTGGCAGTGATGGTGGTACCATGAACGTCTGCAGGTGAGGAGACCGCTACATCACCCACGCAGAAAGTGGCCCAAAACTTTGCGGTGGTGTTAATCTAATCTGTACTGACCTGAGAGCTGTCAGTCTGAGGAAGAGGTGTGAAGACCCAGTGCTCGGTAGGGTGGCTGGTCCCTGCTCAACACGTGCTTCCCGTTTGCTGTGGTCTTCATTTCCATCAGGAAGCGCTCAGTTGAGAAGTCTTCCTCCTGGTGTCTTGCCTTTTGAGGGTGGTGATCTGAATGCAGACAAGCTGGGTGCTGGGAGGGAACAAAAACGATCCGTCACGTTTGTTTTGTTGTCTGTGTCCTCCACTGTCTAATCCTCTGGTTTTGTATGATTAATTGAATGGCCGATGGACTTCAGGGTTATGTTGGTCTTCTTGACCGTACCCTGAACATGGGTTCTACCTTGCAAGTCTGATGCTCGAACGGCACTCGGGTCTGACTCTCTTGGGGCACAGCCCTGCAGTACTTGTGCCGTGGCAGAAGTCTCTGCCTCCCTGCCCATTTGCCTGTGCTGCACTTTGCTTGTTGAAAATACGTATTCCTATTCAGCATGGACTCATCTTTGTGACACAAAATAAGCCTCTGTTGGAGGAGCTGTTTTGTTCAAAGGGCTCCGCATGCTCTTTTGTGATGTGAGGGAAGGAACGTCTCTCACCTCTCACGAGGACCCAGGTTGTACAAGTGCGCCCTGGAGAACGGGAGAAGAATGACCCGATGTAGAGACACATCCAGAGGTTTAAGTTCGCAGCCGCCCGGTGCCTTTGCTGTAAATGTTCTCTGCTTCTCACAGCACTGCTTCTGTCTGAGCAAATGCAGCCCTGCATCTCATTACCCTCTTGGAGTCTCCCAGCTACCTTTGCCTGCCCAGGAGTCCTCATCAGAGGTTCACCTCTTGCAGAAGCCATCACTCCAAGGAGCACCAGGATGCACCATCTCTACCTCATCTCAGCTCCTCACCCACATAATTACTGAAACAACACCAACAAAAAGGGCCAGGCACATCTTGTAGCTCCCTCAGGGAAATGTGATGCCTGTGGAAATATTAGAAATTAAATCCCAGGGTGATATTCTGGTGGCCAGTGGGTCCCGCTGAGCTACAGTGGTTGGAGGGGTGAGAAATACCAGGCAGTTTGACAAGTCAGTTTTCTGCTCTGAAGGCAAAGGGGCAGGTTACCTTTATGATGGTATTTATACAGAAAAACACATGTATTGATGGGCTTTATGTTATTTTTATGGGCATTTTAATGACAGTTGTAAAGGCTAACAGCACGGTTCGGGTTCTGGTTGCTTTTAAGGGCGCACCAGTTTGGTTACAGCTGATGTGGTGGTTTAGTGCCTGAAGACCAGGGAGAGCGTGTGGAAAATAATCTGTTGCCTTCTGACCCTGTCTGCGAAGGACTGGATTGTGGCTGCCGGCCCCGGGGGAGCAGGGATGTGGGGTGGCTCAGTGCTGCCCCTTGCTGCTTGGGGTGCTGCCATCTCCTGCCCTCCCTCCTTCCCTTGGTGGTCCAGGGGGCTTCAACACCCCATTTCGGTGTGGCTCACCCGCTGCCTCATGGCTTCCCATGGGGTAGACCAATAGTAAATGAATGCCTTGGTTATGGGTTGGGTTGTGAGGAGGTGGCTTGGAGGAGAGGGGCTTTCCTTGGTCTCTGTACAGCAGTGCTGCCTTTGATCTGGTAAATGAGCGCCTGTCATCTCCTGTGCCCTCTCTGCATCTCTGTCCAGGCTTGTCACTGCACACCATGCCAGGGAGCGTGGGATGAGTGATGGAGCCCTCGCATCTTCCTCAGCGCCAGCGTCGGCGCCAGCCCCCTTGGCTCACATGGGGATGGTCAGGTGGAATCACAGAATCATTTGGTTGGAAAAGACCTTTAAGATCATCGAGTCCAACCGTACCTGTCCACTACTAAACCATGTCCCTAAGCGCCTCGTCTGCCCGGCTTTTAAATACCTCCAGGGATGGGGACTCCACCACTTCCCTGGGCAGCCTGTTCCAATACTTGACAACCCTCTCCGTGAAGTTTTTCCTGATATCTAATCTAAACCTCCCCTGGCGCAACTTGAGGCCATTGCCTCTCGTCCTATCACTTGTTACTTGGGAGAAGAGACCAACACCCACCTCGCTACAACCTCCTTTCAGGTAGTTGTAGAGGGCGATAAGGTCTCCCCTCAGCCTCCTCTTCTCCAGGCTGAACAACCCCAGGTCCCTCAGCCACCCCTCATATGACTTGTGCTCCAGAACCTTCACCAGCTTCATTGCCCTGGAGGTTGAGGCCGTTCAGGAAGGCAAATGAGATTCATACACGGCAGCATTTGGGCTGCTGTAAAGGATGGAGAAACTGGAGAGGAGAGTCAGGTCCTCAGCAGTGGTTTGCCAGTGGGTTGCGAGGTGGTTCCCATCTCTTCTCATCTTTTGCAACTGGCTTGAGTTGATCTTGGGATCCCCTTGGGTTTGGGGAAGGACCCTGGAAACGAAGATGCCCTGGATTACCCCTCCCTAATCCCTGTTTAGGGACATGGTTTAGTAGTGGACAGGTACGGTTGGACTCGATGATCTTAAAGGTCTTTTCCAACCAAATGATTCTATGATTCTGCCTCCGGCTCAGCTTTTCTGATCCCTTCTGCAGGCAGGGGCCCTTGCTCCATGGTTTCTTTGGAGATGCTGAAGACCAGCAGATTCTTGTGTCTAAACAGGAGGGAGCAAAGTCTCTTGCATTCACCATGGCGCTGGCACCCTCCCTGGGCTCACCGGCTGCTTGCGTTGAGGGTTTTAATCTGACCCTTGCCAGGTCCTGTGGGAAAATCCTTTCCCTCCGTGCCAAGGCTTCTGTTTTTAAAATCATCAGCAGAACCATGGTTTCCCTGTTTGCGGAGCCACCTCCTCCACCACTAGAGAGGTGTTTGGTCCTTTGCTCTCATGGGCTGCTCGCTTCCCCTCCAATGATGCCCAGAAATTAGGTGATAATAACTTAATTTTATCTTTTGCCCTTCATTTTTAAGCGAACCTTCCCCTAATCTTGGATAAATGCTGGCAGCTCACCGCGTGCTGTTGGGAAGCGGCGCTCCGCTGGCAGAGCTGGCTGAGGCCAGGGCTGAAGCCTGCAGAAGCCTGAGTCATCTCGTAAAGAAGATCAGCGTTTAATTACAATTTCCAGTGCACTTTTTAAGCAGTCTTGTGGAAATGCTGTGTAGGAGCATTTGAATTAGAAATGTAAAGAAATTGTGTGCTTTTTTTTTTTTTTTTTTGGGTAAGGCTGCTGGGAAAATGAAAGCCCTCTGCTATAGAAAAAAAAAAAATTAAGAATTTATAGAGCACTATTGTTTGAAGGTGCAAATCAGGGCCCTGATGCAGAATATGGCTGCATGAAGAACAACTTTTATTCTCAAACATGCTTCTACGTCTAGGCAAGGCTTTGGAGGCTTTTTGCAATGTAGCATCAAGCATTGCATCATCTTTATGGGGTAGCTGCAGTATTGTTTTACCCCTTTTATTGAGGGACAAAGTTGAGCGGTGAAGAGCCTGGTCTCTTGCCCAAGGTCAAGTGCAGTTGGTGGGGATCCAGGAATAGCACCCAGCTGCTCGGCACGGCCTTGGCCCCGCTTCCCGGGAAATCAGCCCACGCCGCGCGTTGCCGGCTGTACTTTCTCTCCGTCCTTGGAGTTTAAGACTCCACAGCGTACTTAAAAAAATCAACATCAACTTAATCAAGGCTCTAATATAAGGGGAATTTATACATCCTGTGTAGTGGTGGACTTTTACATCCTGCCTTTGCCTGCTCCATTAGAGGGGCCCAGACCCTGAATACCAGCAGCAAAACCAAACGCCCAGACCCTGAATACCAGCAGCAAAACCAAACTGCAGCTCTGTTCTGCAGCCAGCTCTCACTGCTGGGAAAGATCTTGAATTTTTAATATGAACCTGCCTGTAAGATATTGGCGGCTTTTAGTGCTTAGCCAGCATTGATCCTGCTGGGAAAGGGTTAAAAGCCCCGGAGGGGTGGCATTGGGGTGAGTGGGTGGCCTGAGCTGCCCTTAGGTAGGAGCAGGTAGCAGCCGGTCCAGAGGGATGCTTATAAAGCAATATCTTATCATTTTCTTTCTCTTAGTACAGCTGCAATTGCAGGTTCGTGGTTTGATTCGATGCAGTGCCTGGCCTTGGGTCCTTCCTGACGTGCCTGCAGCATGGCATGGTCCGTGTGAGGTTTGGATTAGCTGTGGATGAGGTTTCACGCCGAGCCTTTCAGATTTCCACTAAGATCTTTATCCAGGGGAATAGAAGGCCATCACCCCCTGCCCATATGTGTTCTCCCTGCAAAGCTGCAGGCAGCCTCCGAGCTGCCCACGTTCTGGCAGGCGCCCTGCCTGCAGGCAGCTTTTCAGGCTGCTTTGAGAGCTTTTTTTCTCTGCTTTGTTTCACTTTGCAAAGAACAGTGAGTAAAATCCATAGCCTTCAGAGGGTTCCTGTAAACTGTACAGCATCGATTTGTGTCTGTACGTGTTATTTCTCTGTAAATAGGACCCTTAATGGCTAGATAGCCCTCCCGTGATGATAACCACGTCGGGCAGTGGCTGCAGTGGCTGGAGTCCCTTAATTAACAAATAGCGACGTGCTGCGCCGGTGCTGGGCTGGTCCCTCCTGTCCCCGAGTGCCGAAGGCCGCCGTCCTTTCTGGCCTCCTCCCACTCGCTCCTGAGCTGTATTGTTCCCTGCAATCCCTGGTACTGGTTTAACCTTCCCCTGCTAATCCCAAGTCCTCCTCCTCTCCTCCCTGCTTTCAAATCTCTGGCTCAAGCCCCCCCCTCAGCTGTGCTGCCTGCTGCGAGGCTGGATGGGGATCGTGTGCGGGGCTGGGGGGGATTTTTTGCTTTGTGGGGTCTTTTAGGGCTCCCTCCTTTCCTAGAGGAGCCCTTGCACCCCAGTTTCTCCATTTTGCAGAGGAATGAGGACCACTGAGCACTGGGTGTCCCGGGAGGAGGGTCCTCTGCCAAGCAAGGGCAGCATGGTGTTGCCCTCGGGTGCGGGGAGGTCCATTTTGCAGGTCTGTCGGGGAAGGCAGAGATCTGGCTGCCTTATTTCCTAACAGAAAAGCTTTGCCTAGCCAGTGTAAGGGTAGGAAATTCCTGCTTGAGGGGGGAGGCTTAGAAAGCGAGGAGCTATGAAAGCGGTGCAATTTAATCTGCTGATAAACTCTGATCCTAACCTGCAAGGCTGGCTTAGAAGGTGAGCCACAGTGGGGCTGTTCAGCAGCAGAGTCAGAAATCCCGTCTTTATCCCAGACAAAGCAGCAAATGCACACGTGACGTACGTAAAGCAAATATAAAGGGTCTACATGTCATTTCTCGGACTCCCTTTTCCAATAAGCGGTTCTAAAAATTTGCTACCCAATACCTGACCTGCTCGAAGGAGCGGACAACATGGAAGTCTTGGTGTAGCTGTGTACAGCCAAATTAGTATGGGTATCACATACTACTGCTCTAGGCATGGCTGGGTCTTTTAAAACAGTAGAACACAGGCACTGCAAACTGTTTATTGACTATGACAGTAAGTGACTTGGAGTAGGTTAGGATGGACAGTAAGTTGTCAAGGCTGCTCAGGGCAGACTAAAACCCTGGAGGCAACTCTGGGTAAGAGAGAGCGAGTGATGCCCATCTGCCTTCAAGTATGTGAGGTCTAAAATTGATGTTTGAGCTGGCATAGATAGAAACGTGCAACACAGGGTCTGCAGTACCTTGAGTTACACACTCATTGGGCTTAGGGGAGCACCTCAGCCCTCCACAGCACTAGATGTGAGGTTACTTATGTCATTGTGATGCTTGTTTTCTTAATGCTAAGACTTAAGTCACCCCAAGAGGTATACATGAAAGCTTCTGGCAGCAGTGACATTTTATTCTAAGCCCCATGAAACATAAGTACCTTTGTCAGCTTGCTCTTGTTATTTCTACCACTCTGAGACAGGGACTTGGAGTCTTGCTTATGAGTGATGAATGTATGAAGCCTGAACGTACGAATTGGCTCAGATGCCCGTCAGCCTTGCCACGTGGTCAGGAATCAAGGTGGTTAGGCCTGAACGGATCCAAGTGTTAGCAGGACTGGAGATGCTCAAGGAGTGAGGCAGTGGAAGGCTTGTAAGGATGGCTTGCTTAGAAATTGGTTCAAGGTACTGGAAAAATGTCCTGGCTCCTGCTGTGCAGGTTCAGCCATTGCCAGCAATGGGACTGGACCTCAGAAGTTCGTCCCAAATTTCTCCTGGATATGGCGCGTTACAGTTGGTGCACAGAAGAACCCGGTGGGTTTGTGTTCAGGCTCCTTTCTGCAAGCTGAGAGACCGGGGGAGGTGGGGGTGAAAGAGGCGAGAGCCCCATTTAACTGCCTTGATAACCACTGCTGAAGTGTCTGCTTATCAAATCTGGAGAGATCCAAGGTGGGGCCCCAGGAGCTCATCCTGGGTCATCATGTCTGCAGAGAAACTTAGGGCCATGGGGGGATGTGGGCAGCATACGCAGCTGTACCATGCTGTGAGCTGAGAATAAAAGAAATGCTGCCCTGCGGTTGTATGGAGAAACAGAGGGAACGGGAAAAACTTGGGCTGGGAAAGCAGGCTGGGCTGCTCGGTCAGCTTGGGTAATTCACGTGGGCATGGACACGGTCGTTTTATGCCATTGGCAATTCAGTGAAATGCAGTGGAAGCCCTTCATGGAAAACCATCGACAGCCATAGAGTTAAATTTCCTGGACTAAGTGGTCGGGAGATCACCGAGAAGAGATTTGGGCTTTCCTTCATACTCAGTTTTCCTTACACAGGGGCAAAAAAATATATAAAAATATCTCAGTCAGCTTTAGACAACGGATACCTCAGTGTTACCTGGCTCCCCCATGGGTGTCTCCTGCCACCAGTGCCGTCCGTCCCTGCTGCCGGAGAAGATGCTGAGCACTCAGGTTCACGGGAGGTGGTTCTCCCCGCTGTTTGTTGGTTGAACAACCACCTTGCACTTTACATACCACCTCCAAAATTGGATCTTGCTACTATGAAACTAGAGCCGAAGTCAAGCAGATGGCACTGAAGAGGTGTTTCAAGAAACCACATTTCCATCAGCATGTGTAGTGTTTTTTCCTCAAGGGCCATTTTTTTTAACTCAGCTGCAGTTTGCAAGACAGTCACTGATTTGGGGTGTGGATTAAAGAGCAGGTGAAACTTCATGTGTTGAAATGCAGCTGTTTAATGCGTGGCACAGATAAATGGGGTACCAAAAGCCTGAGGAGACCTACATCTGTCTGGTATTCTGGGATGGATTGCCATGGGAGGCAGCAGCACACATTTGCAGGTATTAAGCCCTGTCTGCCCTGCAGCAGGGAGCATGTTAGGAGCAATCTGTTCTGAAGGGACCATTTTTTTTCTACAAATACAGAAGAAACAGCAGCAGCCATGCCAAAGCACATTGCGTGCTGGAGACCTTGCTGGTGCCTCTGAGCTCTGGACACAGCAGCTCGCTCTCGTCCCGAAGCAGATGGTCTGAGGCCATGAGCAGCCCTAGTAATTACGGGGAAGGGCTTAGAGAGCTCCCTGGTGCCCTGGGACATCCATTCCTGTATCCTGTGCAGAGCCAGCTTCACCTGTGATGGGAACTGCTGCCCTGAAGCTGGTGGGCTCATCCTGGAGTTTGGGTTTGAACGTCAAAACTGGTGTGGTTGTGGCCACAATAAAGCCAAGGTGCCCTGGGACCATGCAGAAATGGTTGGCTGTGGGGTAAACAAGGGATAGGATGAGAGGAGATGGCCTCGAGTTGCGCCAGGGGAGGTTTAGATTGGATATTAGGAAAAACTTCTTCACGGAGAGGGTTGTCAAGTATTGGAACAGGCTGCCCAAGGAAGTGGTGGAGTCCCCATCCCTGGAGGTATTTAAAAGATGGGTAGACGAGGTGCTTAGGGACATGGTTTAGTGGTGGACAGGTACGGTTGGACGTGATCTTAAAGGTCTTTTCCAACCAAATGATTCTATGAAACTGGGTTGCATACAGCAAAAGCACATGGACGTTGGGGTCTGCCTAGTGTTTGCAGATGTGAAAGCTTCCTGCTGCAGTCCGGACCTGGCCAGGTTTGTCATGGTCCCCCACTACATGTCAGGCAGCAAGGGTCTGGAGGAAGGTGTCAGCCGGTGGGATAGCGTGGCCCATCGGAGGAGGCTGTGTCTGTCTTGGGCCACCCTCGAGAGCCAAGTGTCTCCCTTTAGAGGACGGGGTGGTCCCGGCACACGTGGGCAGTGCCGTTCCCTCCACGGCTCAGTAATTCCCGCTGGAAGGAGCAACCTGGTGCTGCTATCAGAGATGTGGCCTGTGTGAAAGGGTGCCTTGTGGGTCTCCTAAACGGAGATTTAATTTTAGTTATGAATACTGCAGTGTTGAATAGGCAGTGATGTGAAACAGAAGCACAGTGGGGGTGTTAAAGGGTGGTAATAACATGGCTGTCATGAACTAATGTTACTGGGAACAGACTGTACTGCTGCCTTTTAGCTGCAAAAATGCGCGTTTGCAGAGAAGCAGAGGAGCCGGGGGCAAAGGGGGGACGGGCTGTGCAGGAGGGGAAGGAGCACCCCAGGGACCGGCTGCTGCCCTCCCTGCCCTGGGGTGCTGCAGGCGATGGGCAGCCCCCCTTGGGGGGGAGCCGTGGGGATTGCCCCTGTGCTGGGAGCTGCCATGTCAGGCCCGCGTGTGCTGGGGCTGCCGGAGCAAAGAGCAAAGCTCACAGGGGGGCTGGGGATGTTGCAAGGGGTCCAGCGGTAACCGGTGGCGTCCCTTTCCCCCTCCATCCCACTGGTGCTCCTTTGAATCCTGCTGCCTTCAGTGTGGGACCAGCTCTGGGAGTATTTTCCGAAGGCACTGTTTGTCCTTTTTTTTTTTTTTTTTTTAAAAATACGTTGCTCTTTGTCAGGAACATCTCTCCTTAGTCCTTTGGTGCCTCAGGTTTCCGTAGGCTGCTCCTTAAACGCACTTTCGGTGTATTTGCTGTCTGTTGTTGATCTCTGTCTCTGTCTGCTCCGTGCTGTTATGCTCGGTCCGCTCATCTTCCAGCCTAGACCTGCTCTTGTTGAGGCTTTCACCTGCCTTTAGGAGCGCGGTGTTGGTTCCTGCGTCCTGCGAAAGCCCTGCCAGATGCAGAAACATTTTCAGATCTGGTCTGCCGCAAGGTTTCCTGTGACCGTGAAGCACGGCTCTTCAAAGCCTACAGCTTCAAATGCTTGCAGACAGAATCTGTGCACAGTCCTTTGTGCGAGCGTGAAGCAGATACACAGCCTCCCATCGCCTGTTTGCTGGCGTTAAATGGTGGCAATGCCGCAGAGAGGGGGGAAGCGCTTTCTAACCAGTGGTTTTCCCTGGGTGGGAATTAGAAGGGGTGCAAGCCACATCTAGAGGAACTGTCTACAGAAACTTCCAGAAGGATTTGGGATCTCTGATGCTGATTTAGGAGCTCTTACGCTGAGGGTTTTATCCGTGGAAGAGGGAAACATCTCAGTTCTTCCTGAGCTGGAGGACGGCTGCTGTCTCCACTCTCCTTTGAACTACAAGGGAGATGGGAGATGGAGTGAGTGCAAGCATTGGTGTAAGGGATGTGTTTCCCTTATATATAAGGGAGTATAAGATTATAGTCTTGCTCACCTATGTGCTATAGCGAGTGTTATTTCTGGAGATGAATAATATGCTAATTTAACAATTTAGCTTGTTAATCTAATAATCCTGCCTTCTTTACTTAACGTCAGACCTATTGTGGAGCTGCAGTAATGGAATTGCAGCTCTCCCAGCTGCACGGCCGCGATCAGAGCTTGGATTGATACAGAGGATTAGAAATAGTTCAGTCCAAAGGTCGGCTTTGTTCGGTCAACACAGGGCGTTAGCTTGGCCCTGTGCAATTAGAGACGTCTGTGCTGGGAGAGGATTTATGCCTTTCCAAGGGGAAGCTCTGGTTGTTCAATCCAAACTGAAGTAGTAATAAAAATGCCCAGCTGAGGAGAAGCAAAAAAAAAATCCGCTCTCTTTATTTTTGTTTCTCCTTGAGTTTTTTTGAATGTTTTCCAGAGTTTTACGTCTTAAAATGTTGGAAAAGATGTGAGGGAGGGTTGGCTATCAGTAAAACTTGTGCTTGTCCTGCTCAGTGAAGGTCTTCTGCTCTCTGAAGGCACCCCAAGGGAAAGAGCCATGCTGGAGCGAGCAACCAGCTTTCTGCAGGAGAGCTCAGGAGGACAGAGGAGCAACTCTGGAAACATCACCTGGCCAGCAAATGAAATGTCAAGTGATTGGATCCATCTTTTTATCTTTTTCATAGATTTTTCCATTCCTGGTGTCAAAGTGTTGGGAGTTTCAGGCATGCCGTGTATATGGGAGGATGCCGTTTGCAGTGTGTTGAAGCTGGGGCGGGGGGGGACACACAGAGGGTGTTTTAGGTAGCCCATAAGCAAGTGGAGTTTGCCCTAAGTGGAAAGAAACTGCATCAAGCCAGTCATGTCCTTTAGTGCCTTGGGGCAGTGGGGTCGCTCTGAAGCTCTCGCAAAGCTGTTTGTGAACCCAAGAAATGATGGAGAGATGGAAATGCGTGCTGTTGGTTGAAAATGCACCGCCGTCGTGGTCGTGCTGTTTCTCTCAAAAAGGGCAGAACAAGCTCCCGCTGGAAAGGGCAGAGGTTTTGCTGGCGCGGTTGGCTGAAAGGCAGCGAGATGGGGCTGAGCCCTGGCCAGGGTGAGGACCTGGTCCCCCGTCTGCAGGGTTGTCCTGAGTCCCCACTGGCTGGAAATCCCGCTGCCAGTAGCTGGGGTTAAGTGCAGGCAGGAACAAGGAGGTTTGGCCCATGTTTTAATCAAACAGATATTTTACTCTCCGTTAAAAGAAACATTTTTCCCATCCTGTTATATGACTCACTTTTTCTTATGCTGACCTGATATTTAGAGCAGCTGATGTTTTAATTACCTTCTCCGAGACGTGCATTTGTTTCAGATACGTTTGAAGAGATGTGTAAACCAAGTGCAAAGCTAGAGTACGTCGTTTATAAAAACAGCTTCTTTTGGAGACTGCTGAATTTTCACATTAGGATAAGCCTGGTTTTCCATCAATAAGTATTTTAGCCCCTTTAATTGGAGGAGGGTGTTTTTTTGGCACCGTCAAGATCGTTTTCAGTGGGAAACGAAGTACATAAACGTGCCTGTACTCCGTAAAAGCCGAGGATGAGTCTCACTGGGTGCTATAAAATGGTCTGATTTACTGCAGGGTGGCAGTTCGGATGCACAGCTCCTGTTGGAAGGCAATGTTCCTTCTCCCAGGAAAAATTGGATGCAATTTTCGATGCGTTAGTGCTGAAGTGCCTTCATGCTAAAAATCTTGGACTGAGTCCCTGAATTGCCTTGAACTACAAGAAAGCAAGGAACTGGCAGGACTTGGACCAGGGACCTGTGTGAAGTTCTGGCCCATCCCAGGAGAGCTCTGCTGCAGAAGGTCTGGGATGCAGAAGCGGAGTCCGGAGGAGATGAGACTCAACAGTGAACACCTTGAGAGTGTGCCTGCAGAAGTAGGGCTTGACAAAGAGTTTGTCGTAGGTAGCACATGTCAAAAATGATATATTAACATAGAAAAATGAACTGATGATTTCTCACCTGGCAAAATCTCTGGTGTCCCACACCATTCCTGTTGTAGGAAGAATATGTGTGTGCTGGAGTTGGTGGTGTCTAACAACACGGTTTAGAGGCAGGAGTTGGCCAGTAGAAAGGACGGTCGCTGGGTTGCTGGCATCAGCTTGGTATTTTAACTGCAACAAAAGTGTAATGGAAGAAAATTAGCTGGGAGGCTTCTGTCCTGCCAAAGTGGTAATATTCGGACTTTTATGAGACTTTTTGTTATTTGTCTGAGTTTACTGAGATTTCTGTACAAAATGGAGTGTTCCTCAGGTTATACTTTCTCAGCAGTGAGGGGTGGCATTGTGGTCTGGTCCCAGCAAAGCAGTCTGTGTCGAAATTTAGGGAGGGGATTCTGCCCCTCTACTCTGCTCTGGTGAGACCTCACCTGGAGCCCTGTGTCCAGCTCTGGAGCCCTCAGCACAAGAAGGACATGGAGCTGTTGGAGCGGGTCCAGAGGAGGCCACAAAAATGCTCCGAGGGCTGGAGCCCCTCTGCTACGAGGCCAGGCTGAGAGAGTTGGGGCTGTTCAGCCTGGAGAAGAGAAGGCCCCGGGGAGACCTTAGTGCGGCCTTGCAGTGCTTCAAGAGGGCCTCTAGGAAAGATGGGGACAGGCTTTTTAGCAAGGCCTGTGGTGACAGGACAAGGGGTCAGGGTTTTAAACTAAAGGAGGGGAGATTTAGGCTGGATAGAAGGAAGAAATGTTTTACACTGAGGGTGGTGAAGCACTGGAAGGGGTTGCCCAGAGAGGTGGTGGAGGCCCCATCCCTGGAAACATTCCAGGTCAGGTTGGACGGGGCTGTGAGCAACCTGATCTGGTTAAAGATGTCCCTGCTCACTGCAGAGGGGTTGGACTGGATGGCCTCTAAAGGTCCCTTCCAACCCAAAGCATTCTACGATTCTATGAAATTTCTGCAGTGCTTTACAAGAGCACCCTAATCCCTCTTATTTAATATTTACATGTTACATGACTAAGGGCATTGCAAAATGGCTGGATCCCAAGTGTTTTGCTTTAAAGTATCAGACCTGCAGCAGGGTTACCCCATTAAATGCCTGCTGTGGGCATTACGTGTGCATGGGGGGGTTGGAGGCTGGGTGCCCTGGTTGGGAGGTTTAAGAGGTGATGCTCTGCCTGGCTGAAGAAGCTCGGCCTTTCTCAAAAGGGTGACAATTCTGGTTGTGTCCCGCTGGTTGCAGCAGGTGGTGGGTCACGTATTTTGTTGAACAAATAGGAGCAGGCAGCAGAAGTTAAGTAAATGTGGTGGGATACATTTCTGGGTACAGAAATTGCAGTTGTTGCTTAGAGGTGAAATCCATGCTTGTGCAAGTAAAATTTTAAAAAGCAACAATCAATCATTTTCTTTCTGTCCTTGAAATATGGACTTGAATTTTGGGCCAGAATATGCAGGTTTTGTGTACAAAGGCTGATACTGAAGACAGGGTTTATTTATTTAGTAAATATAATGCCTGAATGCATCAATTGCTGTTTAAAGGCGTTTACCAATGTTCCCATCGTGTGCCGGCCCATTACGCTTTATAGAGTGTGAGAACCACAATGTTTGAAAAAAAACTTGTGGTGCCTGCTTCATTTGCAGAAATTAGTCAAGTTAGCGATAGCTGATACAACATTTTGAGAGTAGTTAGGAGCATGAATTTATGCTCAGATGGATGCTTAATTAAAAACTGTGGCAGCTTTGAAGTTCACGCTTGAATAATCTTGAGGCTGAAATGTGGGTTTATACCCAAGTGAACCTTGACAGCAAATCTGGAGAGGGGAAAACTGCTTTAGTAGCTCCGATTTCCTCCTGTTTGTTTTACACTGTCGCAAGCCATCACGGCGTATGTAACGGTGCCAAATTTATGAAGGTGGAAGCAGATCTTGCAGTTCAGCCAGCGCTTGCTGTGAACAGCCAGCATGGGGAGGTGAAAGTGCCTCCTGGAAATCCCTTCTCCTTCCTTTCCTTGAACTTCTGGGGGGGTTCAGTCACTGCCTCGTGTGAGCGGGGAGGAAGAGGAGGGTAAACCCATGCTTATGTGCAAAGCAAAGGCGATAGCATACAGGAGCTTGAGCCCCACGGCAGGATGGGGCTGGTGGTACCACATGTCTGATGCTGGGATGTCGTGGCAGCTTGGGCTTTGGGAGGATGCCGGTCCTCTTGCATCTCTCACTCTGATGTACGAGCAGCTGGAAGCAGCTCACCCACCACCGACAAGCGGAAAAATCCCGAACAATGCCAGGAGACAAAAAAGGCGAGAAGACAAAATGTTACAGATTGCTAAAGAGCAGATCAGCTCCTTTTCCGCAGGCAGGCAGATGACCGAGGGCTGTTGGCATAGATTATTAAGCAGGCAGGAGACGACGAGGACGTGGGGAGCAAGGGTGGGTGCAATGATTGCTGCTCCCGGCTTCCTTTGCTCCTGTCGCCAAAAGCATTGGTGGTGGTGTGGTCTGAAGGCTCAGAAGTGACTGACTTACCTGGAAGAGTCTCATCCTCCTGAACACTTTGCCTCAGAGCATCTGCACCCTCTCCAGCATCCCCAGGGTGGGCTCCCAAGTACGGGGGCACCAAAAAGGAGGAATTTTGAAAAAGCAGAGAATTTCTGTTGGAATTCTGTGTAGGCACCTGCAGTCTTACCGGTTTTGACCCACATCTTTGCTATTGGGGGAACAGAGGCGACCCCAGGAGCAGGAGTTGGGCTCGGTCGTTGTATGGTTTTGTAGTGAAGACCCCTACTCTGGTGATGGTTTAAAGGAAAAAACCAACAAGTTTTGACGGGTGGAGGACACGCAGGAGGTAAAAGCATATTGCAACAGGGGCTTTCTGGCGCTTTTCTTGGTCTTGCTACCCCAGTCCCGGTTTGTAGCTTCTGAACAGCAGTGCAAGGTTCGCACTGGAGAAGTTAGTGCTTGACACTCATTAATTAACGATTTCAGCTTGCCTTGGCTTTGGCAGAAATGGCTCTGCTGCCTGATCCAGCCCGGTTCCTTTGGAAAGGCTGCGGGGACACGGGCGCTCCCAGTCCGGCTTCCAACCTTTGGGCCATGCTTACTCCTGCGTGGCCAATGCACAGGAGGTGGTCGGTGGCTACTGCCTTCGAAAGGGCTTGTTGCTGCCGTGACATCTTTTAATGTGTACAGATCGGGTGCTAATTTTCATTCCTGTATTGCATCTATCACTTTCAGTTCTCAGGGTCTTTCTCCAGCCCATCTGTATCTGTATTGCAAAACCAAGGATGCCTGAAGTAGGGTGAAGACCAACTGGTTTTCTAAACTATATACGATGGTTTCACTGCAAGTATCCGTGCTGAGCACTAGGTATGTCGAATTAAAAGGGACAGTTAGCTGGTGAGGAAACAGCCGGTTTCCCTCGATGAAGGTGGAAATCTGTCGGGATGAAGCTCAACAATCCATCACTGCGAACAAACTATACAAAAAGCAAATCCTTGTTCTAAAGTTCCGAGGTTACATACTTATTGGTTCTACTTTGCCTGCTTTTTGCAGGACTAAGTGTCCCTCATGGCTTACATGAACATACATTTCAAAGTGGTTTATTTTGTTTTGGTAAATGTTCACACAATATTAAGATCTTACCTTCTGTAAATACTTGGGAGCTGTACGGGGTGGTGGCGGATCCCTGGGAGAAGGATGGCGTGGGCGCTGGGCTCCTTTTCCCCTTGGCCAGTATCGGCACTCCACTGCAGCACGGCTGGGGCATTTCTTTAAAATACAAAATGAGGTGGTGACATGTCAGACGAAGGCGAAATAGCAAATACATGGCTTGAAATGCCCCAACTTGGTTCCCCATCTCCCTCCTCCATTTCGTGGAAGATGCAGTGTGCCGTGGTTGTGTCTGTATCCCTTGCTGGTGCTCTGTTGGCTTTAATTAAAGAGTCGGTAAGTGTGGGGGTTTCCTGGCCAAGCAAACAAGGATGAATTTAGGAAGGGGAGGATTTGTTTTTGCACATCACGCTGTCTAAATAGATGGTGTCTAGCGATGCGCCCCTCCTTCCCGACGGCCGCATCCAGGGGATGCTTCAGCCGCAGCCTGGTGCTGCTGGGCTGCGTTTTACTCTGTTATTTTTTATGTTGCACATTTTAAAATAAAGCTTTTTTCCCCTGTTGTTGGAACGTGCGATTGCTCAGGACATATAAATTGTCTTAATAAACGAGCAAGGAGCCCTGGTGGGTGAATTGGCTTCCTGGTGAAGTCATAAATTTGGAGAGGATGATGCCGCCTTGCTCCGCAGCCGGCGCGTGGGTTTGCTTCCCAACACCGTGCCTGGAAACCTGAGGGGCCGGGGAGAGGTTCCTGGGGTTCTTGCTGGAGGTGAGATGGTGTGAAAGACCATCTCCAGCTTGCAGGAGGGCTGGGGAACCTGGGCACAAACCCCAGCTCATCAGCAAGCACGCTGGTGGTAGGGCTGGAGGAGCCTGCAATTTAGGAAACGCTCATATTTTTCCCTGTTTCTGCCATGCCGTGGCTCGTCCCCTCTCAGCCTCTGCTCCTTGTTGTGTCCTTGGTGCGTTAATTATCAGTGCTGCAGGGCAGGAGCTGCCGTTCCCTGTGTGTTGTCCACACCGTATCTCATGTGATGGGGCCTGGGGCTGCTTCCGTAGTAAGAAGTGACTGGGAAACGGGGATGCTTCCCATTGCCCCCGGCTCTCCTGCCAGGATTGTCATCAGCTGGTTTTCCTGGCGAAGCAGCATCTTTTCCTCTGTCTCTGCCTGGTTTGTAAGCAGAGCGTGTGCCCTCAAATGGAGCGGGGGGGAATGGTTTGGTATGAGCAATTTTGATACAATCTTGGGTGATCCATTTCTCGGGAGAGGAGGAAAGGCTGGGAATTGGCTTGCTTGACAGCAGTTGCGTTGGTTTTAAGACCCCAGCAACAGTTTGGGCTCTTTTATAGTTTTCCGCATTGCTTCCAGGCATTTTTCCATAAGGATTAATGTAGTCGAGCACTATGCAACAAACAGTTTATTGCAGTTATTTGCTAATTTTTCAGTTGCTGAAAACTGAGGAGGCCGTTTGTGTCAAGGGGCTTCTGTTTCCGCGCTGGCTCTCGAGCATCTCCTCTAGATGCACGCTCCCCGCTTGTGCCAGCGCTGAAGATGGGGTCGCTTCTGCAGCCAAGAAGCAAGTCTGATTTTAAAAACCTCTCTAGCCTGCTAATCAAGGCTTTTGCAAAATAAATAAATTAGTGGGCAGAGCATCTAATGGCACCCTACAGGCTAGGAGCCCCTGCTGTGTCCCCAGCTCCGTGAGAGCTGGGGCTCGGATACGAGGGGACCAAAGTCAGTGCCATGGGGGTACCCTGGCCAGCACATTTCCATCATCACATCAGACCATTTGCAGCCGAGTCATGGTCTGTGCTCAGGAGAGACCCCCATCTTTTTTTTTTGCATGGCTGAGCATTAAAGGATATTTCCAGCACTTGTTTGCCAGGAAAATACAACATCGAAGGCCCTTTACTAATTAATTGTAATGGCAGGAGGAAGGGGAGGGAATTGTTTTCCCATCGTGGCTGCTGTGAAGATGCTCTTGAAAAAGCAAAAAAAAAAATGTGCGGATCTGCCAGGACGAGGAGATTGTTGAAAAATCTTGTTCACTGCAAGGAAAACATTGCCACTGAGCAAAAACAAACAAACTTCTCCCTTTTCTTTTGCAGGGTCGTCATGTTAAAACAGGCCAGCTTGCTGCTATTAAGGTTATGGACGTCACCGGGGTAATGTATCCTCCTCCTCCTGCATCCTTAAATTACAGATAAGAGGGGAAAGGGGATGGGGTGTGATAGCATGTGGGAGTTGGTGGAAGCCTGGTACTCCTGGGAAGCAAATCCCCTTTGCCTTCATTTGAAATGTGCCATTAAGAGGTTTTGGTTTTAATAAATGTGTGAGAGAAAAATAAATCTGGAGGAGTTTTGGAGATTAAGTAATTTTATGCTGAAACAAAGCAGCATCCAGTTCCAGCAGTGGTTCTTTTGAATGCATTCCTAAAATCTGAAGAAAATTGGAGCAACAGAATCGTGTGTTCATAACGCATTTCAGTTTTTCCAAATCCGTGTTTTTTACCAAAAAAGCTTTTGTTCACCAAAACTTTGTGCAGGTATTGTTATGAATAACTTTACCAGGCAAGTTAAATTAGTCCCGTGCATCCTGTTGATACAGAGGAAAAAAAGCACCACCCTGGTCTCTCAGAAACGTGGCTCGTTGGAAACTTGTATCAGACTAAGAAGACCAAGAATTTACAACTTATTAAGTGAATAACAGGATTTAGGGGAAAAAATGGTTTCACCATTTCCCAACAGCCACCGAACAAAAAGTGAGTGGAATTGCTATGATCCCTAAAAACCTAACATGCATTTAGGAGGGTCACATGAAAATACTTTTTCTTGAATAAATTTTTTTGAAGTGCAGTATTATACCTCCCAAAGTTCCTGCTTACATAAACAACACCAGGTTTGGGAGCAAGAATGTGTTTTATTGGTTTTTTGTTTGTTTGTTTGTTTTTTTTAACTGGAATAACTCATTTCAAAATTTAGGACTTGGTCCCAATCTGCCCACCTTATTTTTTTGAATTAATGTTTTTAATTAGCTTTCAGGAGCTCAGCACATACAGAATTGACTTGCTGTCAAAGCAGTCAGCTGGCCTCAGGAGTGTGTTTTGAAATACCTTAGATGTTGTAGCGTGGTATTAATATCTACAGGACCTTCATCCAGGTTCTTTTTTGTGCTAACAGGTGAAATGATGCATGGAAATAAGTCAGTAAATGTGAATGAGATTTGGTTTTGTTTACTTGCAATATCTACAAGCACCGTTTATCTAGTTCTCATAGGAAGCAGGCTGTAAGGGAATAGGTAGAGCCACCAAACATAACCCCATGGCACAGATGGCAGTGGGATTCCCATGGGATGAAGTCTGAGGTCACAACAAATTTAAGCTGAGAAATCAGAATATTACTCTGAGGCCAAACAGGGGCTTAAATTTGAGTCCACACTTAGTTTGGTGATTTTAAAATATCATCACTTCCAAGCAAAGATGTTGGAGAGAGTAGCCCAAATCTGATCCTGCCCAATAACTAATATTTTCAGCAACGTCATTAAGTAGATGTCCTTGATCTAAACCTTTACCCTCCAAAGTAGGGTCTCAGGTAGGGTCTCTGAACAACCAAGGTAGTAAATCAGATATTTGGCATGGGATGTGTTATTTGGATATTTAATTATTTTCCCCTGAAGCTGCTTTTAGCCATATTAAAACACATTGTCTGTTTTTCTTTTAATATATAACGTACACATTTTTGAAGTCAGTCCTCTAAAAAAAAGCCCTAACCGAACTTCTGCTCTCTTCTACTTCTCCCTACCCCACTGAATACCCTGTGTGGTGGCTTCTCAGCCTCAGATGACCCCAATATTGCATGAGTGGAGAAGTAGCTATCTAGCAGGCGGTAGCAGGATCAGCTGAGGTGCAGAGGTGAGACCTCCGTGTCCTCTGAAGGGATGCCACCGGCCCTTAGTCACCGACAGAAGGCTGCTCAGGGAGCAGGACCAGGCTTGGGCAGGACGGCCGATGACCGCAGTGAAGACAGAGCAAACCTGTGACGTGGTAGGGGACTGACTGTGCTTCATAGCTGTTGATGCTGAAGTCAGATCTAGAGCCGTGTCCTCCAGCCACCGCAGGAATGGTCCCAGGAATCCCTTCTGGAGTCATTTCTAAAGCTGGTCCTGGAATTATGCCTACAGCCGTGTCTGGCACCTCGTCCAGGCTCAGTGCGAAGGCTGCTGGTGAAAACCCAAACTTGTCCACTCCAGTCCTTCACCACCTCCTGACACGCACTGATACCAGTGTTGCCGCTGCTTCATTTTATCCAGTTCTTCCATCCCACCCTTTTTTCCAGGATGTCCCTGATGATAATGTGTCTTTCAGAAGCCTACAGAGAACAGAACTAGTATGGTCATCCCAACCACAGCCACCTGCAGTTTCATGGAGGAGGTTTTTAGAGTGTAAAGCCCCCATGTGCTAAGCAAGCTCCCAGCCAGCATCTCATCCCGACCATGTGCCTTGCACTAAACCCCCAAAGGCTCCTGATGACGATGCTTTGATTAACTCATCTATGCTCTTGCTCATTATCTGTTAGGGAAGATGGCAGTGTAGAGGCCCTCAAATTGCAGCACTTGATCAGTTTTGGGCAGCCACTATCTCTGAATTAAGAATTTAGATTCGTTTTCCAGGGGCTGGTCCTGTTGCATGCCCTACTTCCAGCGATGGATGTAATAGAATTGATTGATGGAGGCGAAGTGCGGCAGCAAAACCTGGTCTGAGGGTTTTGTCGATTTTGGGGTTGGAGTAGTTACAGCCGCTCGCTATTATAATTCATTTTTCTTCCCTCCCTCACTGGATTTGCTGGTGGTGATCGCTGGCGATAGTCCTGCTTGGAGCAGGAGGTTGGGCTGGAGACCCCTGAGCCTGGCCATGCAGACATGTCCTCAGGTGCCATCCACAGCACTGACATTTTTTTGGGGGGTTCCCCTATTTTGAATACTTCAACCTAAAGAGGGACTCAGGATAAAACCTTAGACAAAGTGTCCCTGTGGCTTATCCCCATTTTTCCTAGAGAGCCAGGCGTGAGGTGGGGGACGACTGAAGAGCTGGCTAGTGGTACTCAGGGAGCTGGTGGGGTTTTGCACTGACCGCTCCTCCTTGTTCCTAGCACCGTTGAGCATCCAGCTGCTTTTTTTTGTTGCAAAGGGCTTCACTTAAAAAAAAAAAAAATCTGGGGCCTGATAAACGTAAGTGTTATATTCCCTGGTTTCCTGGGCAAATGAAAACAAGCAAAGTTGTGTTGACTGCTTGAAGGAAAGGGGTGATAAAGGTCTTCAAGAATAGTCCCCGGGTTTTCCTTGTAATGTTTGGGCCCGTTCCTCATCCTCTTTGGTGCTTATGCTCTCCATGTTCTTACCAGAGATAAAACTGGAGGTTGTTTATAAAAGCTCCACCTAGCTACTTCTTTTATTTGTTTCTCCTCCTGTGCTCATCTTCACTGTCCTTCCCTGAATTCTCTCTGGAAGACTGTAGTCATTAAATCACTTCCCGTGGTATTTTGGGAAGAAAGCCGTGTTTCTGCCTATGTTGTGTGACACCTGGTCAGGGAGCATCGCTCTTCAAGAAGAGCTGCTCCTGCAGCTTCGCTGTTCACCGAGGTGTCTTGTCCTTTTCTGGTTTGTAAAACTGACATCGGGATGAAGCAGATGAGGGACACAAGGGTAATAAAGAAGAATAAAGAAGTAACAGCACTTCTGGTCCTCTTATAATAAAGCTCATCGACATCAAGGCACTAACTGCTGCTCCACAGCCTGTGGAATTACAGTGGGCTGCAATTCGGTCAGCTTAAAATAAAACCAGGGCATGTTTGATGGTCGTGAAAGCAAAGAGGTGGGACATCAAAACAGGTATCGGTGCAGTTCCCCTGCCTTGGCTGCTTCAGCCATTGCAGCCTTGCAGACGGGACGGAGAGGGGCTGTGACAGCCCGCGGGAATGGTGCTTGTCACCAGGACCCAGTTAGTCTGGCAGAGAGTTTGTGGACAGGCAGCGTCTGCCTGCTCCCTGCGTGGTGCCACTGCACCACAGATAACACCTGATGTCCCCAAACGTCTTGTGCTGCTGCCAGGATGGGCAGGAGCGGTGCGTTGGACGGCTGGGATGCACGGTGCGGGAGCGCTTCTGCCCTGCGGAGGTTTCTAGAAAACCATCGTCTCGGGGCCCTTGATGGGTCTAGGAGGGTGTGCTGATGCGTTACTGGGGTAACACAAGTACCGTTAAGCTTCAGAGCAACGCGATACTGATGTAAATTATGGTATGAATTATTAAAGGAATTAGTTTAAAAAGGTGGAGGAACATCTAAACCTCTGAAAACATGTAATGCTAAAGTTTGGCACTGGTGGCCCTCTGGATGTAGAGCATGTCTCCGTGGAAGGGCTCAGGTCCTGGCCAGACCTTGCCTTGCTCCCACCCCGCGGATCAGTGCCCTTGGCCAGCCCCGCGTACGCCTGCGGCACGTGCGGGTTTTCGGCTCCTCGGGAGGTTCTCGGGGTCTCCGCTCCCACTCGTGCCACGGGGTTTGAAGCAGCGCGCAGGGATGGTGGGTCATTAACCCACACGAGAGGACTGCTGCCCACCCTTAAACCCTGCCAGCACCTTCAGGATCCCGTTCCGGAGGAGGCAGCATGATCTGAACTGTTTGGAAACCACCTGATTTCTGCACCGCCTGAAGATCTGTCCAGTTCAGGGTTCAGAAATGTGATAGGCAACGTGGCAAAGCATGTGTTTTCTCCAATTCCGCTCATCTTAGCTTTTTATTTTGACCCATTAGTTTTGGGGGGTTTTTTTTGAGTTTAACCCATTAGTCTCCAGTCCAGGCTGCAGGCTCCCAGGGCTCCGGTATCGATGCTGTGAAAAGCCAAAAATCAGTTCCATGCTGCAAAAAGTGGCTGTAAAAAAAAAATGGTGCAAGGGAAGGTAGGCGAGGTCGGTCAGAAATGGGGTGCGTGGAAGTTCACCCATGTACAAAGAGAAATGGGAGCCTGTGAAGTGCACTCTCTTAGTGTCTCTGGTTTTGTTTTGGTTTTTGCCTCATCCCAGGATGAAGAGGAAGAGATCAAACAAGAAATTAACATGCTGAAGAAGTATTCTCACCACCGAAATATTGCTACGTATTATGGTGCTTTTATTAAAAAGAACCCACCAGGAATGGATGATCAGCTCTGGGTAAGTTGCTTTCTTTTCTTTAAATTAACTGGGGTTTGTCACAAATGATTTATTCCGTGTTGTCCTCTTACCACCACCTATATTGCATAAAAAGCCTTATTTTGCATCCATCTTTTTCAAAGTCATGGCTTTGAAAAAGGCTCTTCCTGCGCTGCAAAATGCTTCTCCGTTTGGCCATAAAATCTTTGCAGACTGATGATAAAACCATTTTTATTCTGCATTGTCATTAACAGCGTCTTCGTTACAATATTCAGTTGAAAATTATTCCGTCCTATGAAAAGAAATGCATCAAAAAAAAAAAAAAACCCAAAACGTGGAGGGAGCCAGGAGCGTTGCTGGGAAGATGGAGGCTGGGCGGGGGATGCTGGGCACGCGTGATTCTTGCCAGCTCTCGGCGCTGCTTCTCGTGCTTAACGTTTCACAGAGCCTCTGCGGGCGAATAAAGAGGAGGGGGACGGCGAAGGGCGGGCGGGAAGGTCTGTGCCTGTTCCGCCATTTCGGTGCAGATCACCTCGTCTCGCTGAAGGGCTGCAAGCTGCTTTGCCTCTCCATAAATCCTTGCCTGCCTCGTCCCGCTGCTTCCCTTGTCAGTGGCTTCTCGGTTATTAATTCGGCATTCCCGGACCACGGGGGATAGATTTTAAATCCACCGTCTATCTCCGGAGACAGCCGGAGCATCGGAGCCCACCTCCTCGCTGGCAGCTGATGCTCGTGGGGGCCGGGCAGGGCAGCAGGCGCCATGGGTCGGGGCTCCAGGTGCTGGCATAAGGGAGATGAAAAATTAATTAAAATTACTGTGCTGTGTTCTGAGCTCGGCTGTGCTGATCTAAGCCTGCGCCTGCAGCACCCGTGGGTGTCTGACCAGCAGTTTGAGACCCTGCTTTCGTTAGGGCAGTGTTGAAGAGAAGGCTACGTTTGAGTGATCTTAAATATAACGACCTGGATGTTGTCCTGGGGTCTAAATAGCGTTTATTTCCTCACCGTCTTGTAAATCCAGTCAGTTCTGGGTTATCCACGGCTGGTTTCCAAAGTTTTTCTGTGCCTGAACAGGATCGCTAGAGCCTAATTTTTCAGGGGTAACAAATATCCACGGTTCAGCTGGGAGGCCGTGGAGATGCTGAAGAGCAGCACATCCTTTCCTTTACTTTCTGTATAATCTAGGCTTTATTTTAGCAAAAGCTTCAGCAGCTTCAGCTGTTTGCCTCTGTGTCCACATGCCAGAGAATGGGGGGGTTGTGGGAACCAGAGGGTTTCAGAGGACATTCCTCCTGGGACAGAAATGGAGCTGGCGGGCTTCTGCGCTGCTTTGCTACCCGAGACTTTGTGGTACGCTGAATTATTGGGAAGGCTTGGGGGCTTGGACTCCAGGGGCTTTTCTTACTTGGGTGTTGGGGTTATTTTTGGTGGGAACTCTTAAAAAACATGTTCTTTGCAGCTGGCCTGCAATTCAGCGAGGAGAAAGCTGTCAAGCTGAGAAATGCCTTTTCAGCCCGTGAAATTCCATTTGGCTTTAGCTGGTTTATAATCTGTTTCAAAAAAAAAAAGAAAAAAAAAAAGTAAAATAGAAAACCAACCCACAGCATTTCCCCTTGTGCTGCTGGAGTGCCTGGGGGCAAAAAAGCCCCACCAGCTGTGTGCCAAAGCCATCAATAGCGAGAGAAGCCCTGCCCGGAGCTGGGCTCTGCCCAGTGCCTTTACGCTGCTTGGGTCTGGGGTTAGCACGGTCTGACCAGGGAAGAGAGGTTTTTGGGTTTTGTTTTTTTTTTTTCTTTCCTCTAGCTCCAGTGTGAAGAGCTATTGGCATATACAAGTGTTCATAAAATGATTTCATAGAATTTCATAGAATCATTAAGGTTGGAAAAGACCCCTAGGATCATCTAGTCCAACCGTCAACCCAACACCACCATGCCTACCATACCATGTCCCAAAGTGCCATGTCTACACGTTTTTTTGAACACCTCCAGGGTGGTGACTCCACCACCTCTCTGGGCAGCCTGTTCCAATGCTTGACCACTCTTTCAGTAAAGAAATTTTCCCTAATATCCAATCTAAACCTCCCCTGACACAACTTGAGGCCATTGCCTCTCGTCCTATCGCTTGTTACTTGGGAGAAGAGACCAACACCCACCTCACTACAACCTCCTTTCAGGCAGTTGTAGAGGGCGATAAGGTCTCCCCTCAGCCTCCTCTTCTCCAGGCTAAACAACCCCAGGTCCTTCAGCCGCTCCTCATAAGACTTGTTCTCCAACACGACTTGTTCTCCAACAACAACTCAGGGCTTTCCCCTGGCAGGTCACCCAGCCGTGCAAGGGGGGGAAGGTGCTCATCACCCAGCTGTGCTGCTTGTCTCTTGCCCCCTGGGAAAGGCAGACTAGATAAATCTAAATTCCCTTCCAGACCAGCTACCTCTCCTCTCAATTTTGGGGCCTTTCTCACGGGCTAGTGAAAAAAATTCTTGCAAAAGCTGCTTTCCTTGCACTGAAGAGTGCTGGGGTGTGAGGGTTTTTAAGCCTATGCCCAGTGCTGGGGCTGGTGGAGGTATTCACAGGAAAGCTCCCCGGCCACGGAGGGGGAGAAGTGTGCTGGTGTCGCGGTGTTAAATAGCTGTTGTTTCAGGATCTGATTGAATTAGGACTTGCGCGAACTCTATCAGTCTTGCCGCGCAGATAAAGGCTTGTTTATTTTTCATTGGCCCTTTGTTGAAATAAAACGGTTTCTGATAATGCCCAAGTAATTCTTTTTATCGACATTCAGGAGGCTGATACGGAAATAAAAAACAGGGAGCTTTTTCAGTGGAGATTAAGATCTCTCAGAAACGCGGCGGGCTTCTGACATGAAGTATTGTCATCGTTTCTGCCGCGGTGATGAGCGGGTCTTGCGGTGCTGCTGCTCCATTCGATAGCAGCCACTCGCCCTGAAAGACGAGCTTCCTAAACGAGTGAGTTTTCCTGAAATTAAAGAGCTGCGTGGAGGATATTTGAGCAGATGACAATGGAGATGTGCATCACAAATCTCATACATTAGGAAAAAAAGGAAGTAAAATTCATAGGGGCAACCTTTATGGAACATTTTTAAAAAAAATTAAAAAATAGGAGGTAGGCGAATTCCTGTGTTGGATAAAGTGTTGCTTTCTGGGGGTGCTGTGGTCCTTTGGGAGGGTCTGTGCCCGTCTCTAACTGAGACAAGGGGGTCCTGGCTGGGGGAGACCATGGTGCAAGGGGGCAAAGAGAGGGGAAATGGGGGAAATGACCCAGGGGACAGTGAGGACCCAGTTAATCAGTTAACTGCTGCTTCTTGGAGTTAAACTCATTAAATTCCCCTTGGACACCTCAGATCTAAGGTATAGGTTACCGTAGACGTAACACTGGGGGGTGGGGGGGCGTGTTTTGAGTTTTTTGGGGTTTTTTTTAGCGGTGGAAAATGGGGCATTCATTAGGAAGGGTGAACTTGATGGGGGAGCTGACCCCATCCCAAAGGACCCCCTCCCCAGCACATTGCCCACCCCGATGGCTGCTAGGAGTTGCAGGCTCTCTGCTTCGTCCCCATACATTAACTCACCGTATACACCCTCAGGGCAATAGGGATGCCGCCATGCTGGATGTTTGTCATCTGCCCTTGCCATCCACGGTGCGCTGAAGCCCTTAGCGGAGAAGCCCCGCCACGCGTGGGCAGTGGTGGCGGGCAGGGGGGGGTTTGTCAAGCGTGGGGGCTGAGCGGCAGCTGGCAGCAGCCCGGGGCAGAGGCCACCCAGGGCAGAGTCCGCACCGGGGTCCCCGGGGCCAGCGGCGCTGGCTGCCGATGGATGGCTGCCATGGCAACCCTGCCTGTGCCCGGAGCCGCATCTGTCATGAAGGGGGGAAAATTGCTAATGGGCAGGTTGCCAAATACCTGCTCGTGGTGAGCACAGACAGGGACCCCACAGGGACAGAGCCAGTGGGGCGGCCTCCGGCGCATCCTCTGCAGCGGGTAATCCGGGGCAGTTTTGGGGAAGAAGGAATTGGGGTGATTTAGGGCCGGAGGCTATGTCAGGATGGCTCCGCTGCAGCTGTGCAACGCTCAGGGCTGTTGCCGTGTAGTTGTAATGTGCTTTTTCACCGTGTCGAGCCATAGGGGCCCATTGATTCGCTGCGGCGTGGTACGAACGCAGTCACACCAGGGATCTGGAGAGCAAAAATGGGGGCAGCGAGGCTCCGCTGAAGATGGAGCACAAGCCATCGAAGCACTGGGTTGCACCTCTGCAGCTCGGAGCAGGATTGCTCTTAAATCTGCTTACAGGCACTGCAGGATAGTTTTGGGCAGTTGCTCATACCTCGCGTCACAGGAATTAAATCATTAAATGTTTGAGAGGGGACGGTTTTCGGTTGAGCTGTAATTCTCTCTAGTCCCTCCATGCCCTGCAGTCCCGGGGGAGTGCAGGGGGAGCGGGGTGGCTGGGAGCCTGGGGTTAGCAGAGGCTTTCTGCTGCTGTCTGGCTGAGCAAGCCAACGCTATTTCATTCTCACTCCTCTTCAAAGCGATGTCAGCGCTGTAAACACTGCAAGGCTGCGAGCCCAGCTCCTTCTGCCGCCGTCCCTAACTCCAAAGCTTTCAGCCTGCTCAGGACCCATGGCGGCAGCTGCCCGCCGGCTCCCTAAGGGGCAAGAATCGCTCGGCTGGCCTGGAAGCGCAGGGAGGTGCGGGCAGGCTGCGGCCAGGCGCGTTGTTTGTTTATGAATGTGTGCCAGAGCAGTTCGATGCTGCCGTCGGAGAGGGGAGAGCAGAGCAGCGCTGGCCCCGCTGCTCCCACCCAGGCAGCATGGCAGCCTGCTCCCGTTGCAGCACCGACACAGGCAATTAAAACCTGTGCTTATCTTGCGACAGAATATTTTAGTCGTTGCTTAATACCAATTCGATCAGTATTTCTGTTTCTGAGATGGGCATCAGCTTTGCTGATCCACCAAGTGAAGGTCTCTGTGGTTTTTTTAGTGCTCCATCGCTGGCTCCGGGTGCCACGATGTGTGTGATGAGGGACCCTTTGGCAAGGGAGCCGGGCTCTGGGGTGGGTTGGGAGGCTTGGGTGGCCTGGGTGTACGGGACTGCATTGCACCCGCGTTCTGTTTGCACGCACGCAGCAGGAAGAAGGATTTCCAGCAGCGTTTAGCCTGGGGGTGTTGTGTGCTTGTTTTCTGTGAAAGAGAAGTTAAATTGTTTGTGGGCTGAGGGATAGGAACGCAGAAGGATTTGGCTTGCGGAATAAAGGAGTGGGATGATTTTGGGGAGTTCCTCTGGACAAGGCGGAGCAGTTCACCATCAGCTAGATTGGGGTTTCTGTACTGGGGATGCTCAGGTTTGAGCCCTTCCAGGTAATGTACAGTGGCAATGGGAACAGAGGTCTTACTGGGCATTCCCAGACTGGGGAAGGTGGTGGTTGATTTGAAAGCTGCTCTTTAAACAAAAAAATTGTGAGACAGCAGGACACAGAGATTTACAGCTGCTGCTTCTGAATTTGCCTTGCTTATGAAGTTTGTTGTCACTCTGATATGAAGAGCTAAGTAAACGCTAAATGAACTGTATTTAAAAATACTTCCTCAATAAATGGCCTTGCAAATTAAATTTCAGAAGATGATCTTACCTTTAGCCCATCTTGATGATAATTTTAATTATGGTTAATAAAAATTCAATCTGCATTTCAAGTTTATTGTCTCACCCCATCATGGCTTCATCCTTTAACAAGATTGGTAATGATGCGAGTGTGTGCAGGGCAAAGCACTCACCGAGAGACATGGGACTGGTGAGAAAGTATCTTATGCTAAGTGCCGTTTGAAGCCTTTCCTGAGCACGCTAAGTTCTGTCCTAAAATCATCTGCAACTTTTGTTCCCTTTTCTTTTCTCCCGGAAGGCTGTTTGTTGGTTTCCAACCTAAATATTGATGGGGACAATCTTTTTAGCAAGGCCTGTGGTGACAGGACAAGGGGGGATGGTTTTAAACTAAAGGAGGGGAGATTTAGGCTGGATAGAACGAAGAAATTTTTTACACTGAGGGTGGTGAAGCACTGGAAGGGGTTGCCCAGAGAGGTGGTGGAGGCCCCATCCCTGGAAACATTCCAGGTCAGGTTGGACGGGGCTGTGAGCAACCTGATGTGGTTAAAGATGTCCCTGCTCACTGCAGGGGGGTTGGACTGGATGGCCTCTGAAGGTCCCTTCCAACCCACAGCATTCTATGATTCTATAATTCTATGAAATATACCCACAGGGTGTTGATATATTGATATTATGCCAGTATCTACCTTGTTCTTCTCCCTCTCTGGTGCTTACCTGTCCATACTGTTGACAGTATACGCTCATATCCCATAGCCATCCATCCGCTGGCTGGCTGAACAAGTCCTCAGGTCCTCTGAGAAGACCTGTTCATCGCCCCATACCTGCTCCAGTGTGCATTTCTTGTTCTCGGGCTGTATCACCCAGCAGGACACGCAGTGCTGTGGGTGAGGTCTCACCTGGCCTCTCGGTGTGACTCCTTGGCTGTCATCTGTTTCTCCTCTCTTCGGAGGCTGCACTGTGTGAGCTGTAGTTGGGACTTCTGTAGCATCCTTCCATATGAGGATCAAAGGGGATGGCAGCGCCGCTAAGCGCCGCAGCAGCGTGCTGCCAGCTTTCCTCCTGTTCCATCCAACCCTTCTGCAAACGGTGTTTTTTCATGTTGGGTGTCCATCAGCTCTCCGTTGCGGACAGGCATACTCGGGCAGCCTCGTCATCTTTCTGCTGCTCGTTTTCTTGGAGAACTCATGGCAGAGCTTTCGGGAAGCGCCTTGCTGTTAGCAGCACGTGCGCGCTGCTGAGCCTCCTTGGCCCCTGCCCAACTGGACCTGGAGCCTGCTGGTACTGCCAGAGATCTGCTGGTCCTGGATATTTTCCTATGGATGTTACAGGACTGTGCAGCTCTTAAAAAGCCGAGTTGGAAACAATCCCCGTGGGAGTTTCTCTTTCCCCCCTTTCTTTAATCTCCAGGAGATTCCAAAATTACATGTTTGGGATACATCAGCCGGTGGCCGTATTATTCACCTCCTGGTGCAAAATTAATCTTTGCTCTATGGAAATTCAAGGATAAGGTAGAGGACCGAGTGAACTGCCAGCTCCATAAAGATAATCTGGCAATCAGTGGATGCACTGTGTACTTTTAATGGGATTTCTTCCATCTTCTTTTAAGCGTTGTGCTTGCCGTACATAGCACAGCATGCCCTTCCTCTTCCTCCTGCTCCAAATCCAATCGGTGAGAGCCTGTGGATGAATTTCCATGGAAGGGGACTGGAGAGGTTCAGCCTTGCAGGTTGGAAAGTGTTTGTGGCTGGCTCGGCTATCCAGGGTTTTCCTTTCCATGCTTGCTGCCGTAGTATCCCAAACGTTCATTTGATCAGAAACACGTGCAGACTCTTACACATGTCGATCGCCCAAAGGGAAGAAAGAGAGGAAAAGCGACTTTGAAAGCAGTTGTTCCATTATTCCCCATTCGGTGAGCAACGAGTAACCCATGGCTTAGGCCATGTCCCAGTGACCCAGCTGGTCTCCTGCTGGGGTGGAAGAGCTGCAAGCGCTGCAGCAGCGTTCCTTGCCTTTGCACAGGACAGACTTTGGCCAGTCACCCATCTCTTGAAGCCGGTTCCCTGACATAACGGGGATATACAAAGACTTTTTCAGCTGTCAGTTTAGGAAGAGAAGAGAAACTTATTATCAAAACTAAAGATGGGAGCATGGTCAAAGCCAACTAGGGTATAGTCTGCTCAAGTATTTTATTTAACCTGAAGGTTTATAGCAGTACTCTGTCTGGATTTTATGATCGTTTATTTATGATAGTCTTTTAAATCACTGCGTTTGAGCAATTGCGTTAGAAGTAACCCTTCTGCTGTTTCTTTCTCTTCTCCTCTTGGCCCATGCTTTTAATAAAGTGATGTCACTTGCTTGGAGAACATTAAATGCCATGTAAGCTTCATGTGAAGAAACTTTAAACGTGCACATTGAAGAATCTGGCAAGGCATGACTTGTAAGGGAATATCTTTTAGTAGCAAGCTGGTCTAGTTGGAAAACATGGTTTCACGTCTGAGAGAAACACTTCTACAGGTCTTGGAGGAGTCTTGTGGCATATGCGGGCTGTGCTCGCTTTCTGGAGCACACTGGCACCTCCTGCACGCCCTGGGGAGCCGTGATGTCCCTGGGAGCAGCCTCGCATCCCATGCTATTTTTATAAGGTTTATTTCAGAGTTGCTCAATGACAAGATTAGGTTTGGGCCTGGGTTAGATCATTGTACTTCTATATTTGATATTATGAAACTTTGTAAGTGGTACAAGCGGTGGTGCCCAGTCTCATTTGAACCAACCCAAGCAGTAGGACTCCAGCCATAGCTGCACAGCAGGCTTCCCCTCGAGGAAGGGGTCAAAAGCTCAAAAAGGTGGTCAAAAGCAAAGACCTCCTGGTAAAAAAAAAAAAAAATTGAAAAGTATATCTGGTTTTTAAGGTTGTAGGAAGCTTTCAAACATCTGTCTTCTTGTCTTCACATTTTCAGTGTTGAAGAACTTATATGCAAGAGATGGAGTTTTGCTTGTATTGTTGTTGATACTAAATATTGATACTAAACATTGATCGTAAGTATGAAGTAGGGTATGTAGCAGCGGGGTCTGAGATTTCCTCTGCTGATTTTCAGCGCTGGACTGATTCCTGTTTTTTGTTGCCATCCTTCTGGAGAGCAACAAGCCTTTCAAGCCTGCCAGCCTTTTATTGTTTCATTTTTATAACAAAACCCACATGGATTAAAAGCTGATAGGTTCAAGATTACATCCCGATAGCTCTGCGTAGCACTGCAGTGGCCCTGCAGCTGCGTTGCCAGCGTTGGGGTCCTACCCCGGAGTTGGGCAGCCCGGAGGATGCTGTCGGTGTCGTTGCAGTAATTGCATTTTTGTTCCATTTGGCAGCTGGTGATGGAGTTCTGTGGTGCTGGCTCCGTCACCGACCTCATCAAGAACACGAAGGGGAACACCTTGAAGGAGGAGTGGATCGCCTACATCTGCAGAGAGATTTTACGGGTACGTGTCCAGAGGGAGCTAAATGTTGGGGGTTCTTGGAGTATCGCCCTTGGTGCTGGGGGGACACGGAAAGCCTTTGGCTCTGCCGGCGTCCTGGCTGCCGCGCTGCCATGGGCTGGAGCCTCTTCGGTGCCGGTGGGCATGAATGGTTCATGTGCTTGTATGATGCATAGTAAATAAACCCTGTTTAATGCCCTTTAGCTCAGTTAGCTCCCTGACTTTTAACCCTCTTTTTCCTTCAACAAAAACATAATTTCCTTTAGTATTAATAGGGCAAAGATTTATTTACATTAGAATTACATTTTCGATTAACAGAAAGGTGTGGACTAATGAAGTCGGTGGAAAGAATCTTCATCATTAAAAAGCACCCCAGGCTTTATTAAATCCACATGTCTCTGGCTTTAATGAGGGTGCTGCAGCTTTTATACCCACAAGATACATGTTTGACTGGAATGTCTTAAAATGGGCCGTGCCAGAGTTTCATGTACTGGGAGATGGCAGCGTCAGCAAAGGCTTGCTTGCGTTTTGCACAGCTGAGGTCAGATGATGTGATCATAATGGTTGCTTCGACATTAAAATCCATTGCTCGGTGAACCGAGATTTTGTTCAGGAGAAAACAGAAAAATTGGGCGCGTGAAGGAAAACTGTAGAAGAGCCATTCAAAGAAAACAATGCAAAATGACTGCTCCAGAAGGCCGCGTCTGACTCTGCTGCTGAGGCCGCCGCTGGTGTCCAGGGGTGACACAGCACTTTGTTGACCCTGATGGCCACCGTTGGCATCAGCACGATGTGCAGAAGACGCTAGCGCTGTAGCTAATCGGTTGTTGTACGGACACTGCTTTCAGTGCCAGGAAACCACAGTTACGCGGGCTTATTTTAAACATCTGAGCCCTGTGAGCCTACTTCTTCAAATAGACCCTGGCAGCGAGTCAGAACCCAGACACTCATGTCCCAGGGCCACCATCGCGTGTCTTCGCTCGTGTTTTGGCCGCGCGTTGGGGCGGTTGGTTGGTGACCTCCATAGGGTTTCAGGTGATGAAAGGCTCCCACCTTTCGTGCTGCAGGAGGTGGCTCATTCTTGGTTCAGATGCTGACGACCTGTTGTAATTCTAACACGAGACTCAATCTTGTGCTGTTAAAGGATTTTTTGAAATTCAGTGAAATTTTTGCTTTGCCTCCAGTGCACAAAGGTGCCTCTCACCGGGTACAACATGGCTAAAAAAGGGCTCCCATACAGATATAATCTATTCCACAGTGTTGTCCCAAGGTAACGAGCATAAAATGACTAATTACTACCAGTAGTGATAGCAGAAATTATTTTCTTCCTCAAATATGAATGTTTAATGTGAAATGTAAACCTAATGCAAAATTCGTTTTTGAAGTCATCCGTATTTTTATGAAGCTGGCAATATAGGTGGATGTTAGTTTGAAACTGAAATAATAAGGGAATGAAATAAAAACGTTGCAAAAGGTTGCAACGAAATTAAATAAAAACGTTGCAAAAGGTTGCAATGAAACGAAATAAAAGGTTGCAAACAGAAATTAATGAGCTAATAAAAAAGCACAGCAGAAAAGCTAGTTTACCTTTAGTCTTTGAGACAGGCTTTTAATTTGAGCTATATCTCCATTAGGGATATGTGCAAGTTATAATATTTGTATTTGCATGGTAGCTTTTTTGATATAAGCTTATCAGTGTATTGAAGTCCCTTTTATTGGACCGATGCAAGAGAATTGTTTTCTTTGGTTTCTGGATGATGGAAATACAGAAAGGAGACAAAACCATTCTATTGTTTCTGCCACAGAAATGGCTCCCTAAGGCAAGGGAGCACATGGGGGAAAATATGTCTAGAGATACGGAGGAATGTGGGTTCCTGCAGAAACTGAAGGGTTGGTTTTAATCCCGGCAGAATTGATGGTTCCCGTCTCCTGCTATGGAGCGCACCCACTGCGGCACATACAGCCCGTCAGTGGGCGTCTCGCTTGCCGGGCGCGTCCTCCTGGCATGTGACATAGGACAGTATTTTGAACACACGATAAACAAAAGCGTTCTCAAGTGCTTAACTCCAACTGTGAATCTTTCCTTTCTGGAGCGTAATTGGTTGAGGAGGAATGTCAGAAAATAACATGCTTTGAACTTGGATTCCTCTAACCTTTCTCTGAATTCTCTAGGGCTTGAGTCATCTACACCAGCACAAAGTAATTCATCGAGACATCAAGGGACAGAATGTATTGCTGACAGAAAATGCAGAAGTTAAACTAGGTAAGAGTGGGTTAGAGCTCTTGGAAACTGCAAGTGGGCTGGCTGGAGAGAAGCAGCAGAACTGACTTGTACATGACTTGGAGAAAGGGGATGGATACTAAGAGCTACTCTGGTTTTTCTTGTGCCAGCCCCAATAACGTGACCTTGGGTGTTGACCAAGTGCTGTACAATAAACTGCCGGTGGCTGATGGCCAAGTTCTGCGTGCAAAGATGTGCTTGCAGTTGTGTTGCTGTTCAGACAGGTAGTTTGGGCAGCTCTGCCATCAGATACAGGTTAAGCAATCAAGACCATTTTTTCATGCCCCGGATTGAAAACTGGCCTGTCTGCATCACCAGCCGTTATCAAAGGCTGTTCCCTCACGCCTTCATAGTAGTGTCCTACAGGATCATAGTCCAGGCAATTTAGTGTCACATAATCCACATTTTTTTCCAAGCCAACCTGTTGGAGAGAGTTTAATTTGCAAGAACTACTGTGAATTTCATACGCGATGTTAGTCACCCTGGAGAAGACCAGGCATTCACGTGAGGATCATCTGGAAGACAGCAGATCAGCAGAGATGATGTACTGATATCCTTGGTTGTCCAACACCAATGTTATTGAGGCTGTCTTTGTGTGTTTTAATTTATGCTAGTGATGAAAGATCCCATACACTGGTAAAGTGAGGTGCAAGCCTTGTTTTCCCATGACTCCTCTCTCTTAATAGCAGAATAAAACCCCAGCTTAACAGATGGCACCACCAGCTCATTTGGCTTTATGCTGGTGAAGATTCCCCTCCCAGGGGAAATTCTCCAGGGCAAATCTCCAACCACTGTGTTGCACAAAGTGAACTTAGTGGACCATAGAGTATTCTCTCATTGATTTGATTTCATGAGTTTTTGCTTCATTTTGCAGCTCTCTGCTTGACATTTCCCTATGGGCCTTTGTCCTTGGCCCTTAGTTCCTTAAGTCTTCTGCATTTCTGCCATTTCCAGCAAGAATTTAGGTAGAAAAATGAGGCTTCTACTGATATTTGGCAGGCTTTAATTCAAATGAGAAAGCATAGAACAAAGGCTGCTGCTTATTCATGTTGCTAACCCTGTTTCTCATTAGTATGAGGAGCTGTGATTTCTTTTCATTGCCTCCTGGCAAGGAGGAAAAGGCACAGGGTTTCTTACAAAACCTGGATGTCAGATGATCAGGTTCATCCTTGACTGACCTCTGTTGATCCCAGCAGAGATCAAACAGGAATGTCTCTGGCCCCGTCTTTCTTTCCTGACTGTGCAAAGAAGTTGGTCTGAATGAATTTAATGTTTTACAGTCAGCAGAAGAGTTGCTCAGTTTTTCTCCAACCTTACAATGCCCTGTTGTCTCTCTGATCCACAGTGGATTTTGGTGTCAGCGCTCAGCTGGACAGAACGGTGGGCAGGAGAAACACTTTCATTGGAACGCCTTACTGGATGGCCCCCGAGGTCATTGCCTGCGATGAAAATCCTGATGCCACTTACGACTTCAAGGTACCTAAACGAGCATCTTCCTACTCTTTTGTATGTCATTACAGATGTAATATTTGCAGAGTCTAGTGCATTCACAAATAACATAGGCAAGGAATTAAAGCAGCACTTAGAATCATAGAATGCTTTGGGTTGGAAGGGACCTTTAGAGGCCATCCAGTCCAACCCCCCTGCAGTGAGCAGGGACATCTTTAACCAGATCAGGTTGCTCACAGCCCCGTCCAACCTGACCTGGAATGTTTCCAGGGATGGGGCCTCCACCACCTCTCTGGGCAACCCCTTCCAGTGCTTCACCACCCTCAGTGTAAAAAATTTCTTCCTTATACCCAGCCTAAATCTCCCCTCCTTTAGTTTAAAACCCTGACCCCTTGTCCTGTCACCACAGGCCTTGCTAAAAAGCCTGTCCCCATCTTTCCTCTAGGCCCCCTTGAAGCACTGCAAGGCCGCACTAAGGTCTCCCCGCAGCCTCCTCTTCTCCAGGCTGAACAGCCCCAACTCTCTCAGCCTGTCCTCGTAGCAGAGGTGCTCCAGCCCTCGGAGCATTTTTGTGGCCCTCTTCTGGACCCGCTCTAACAGTGCTTGCAATGAGAATTGTGATCATGAACATCTGAAGAAGGTGGTTGGTATGATCTCAGATTTTATGCCCCAGTACCATAACTTGAGCATTTAGGAATCTAGTGTATTCTTGCAGCTTTGCAGAATATGTTGACAGGCAGCGTAGTCTCCTCCTGCTTTATGGCTGTTGGATTTTGAGATGCCAATTCAGGTCCAACGTGAATCTTTGTTGTGCTGTTCACGTGTCCAAATTTACTGTGAAGAAGTCTTTCCCTACGCTGGGAAAGGTGTCAGATGGAGGCTTCCCACCTGCTAGCCTGCTTTTCAGTGCTGCATGTTTAAATACGACAGTCGAACATGCTGTATTTGCTCTATTTACTCTGGAGAGAAGTCAGGTCAGGTTTAGAAAGGGCAAAATCACATCTTCTGGCCTGCAGGCTGGTATTCGCAGGGAGATCTGAAGGCTGCCACACAATCAGATGTTTGGGGGGCTGACCTACTTTTCACATGTCTCTCTTGCCCATTTGAAGTTTATTTTTGGATCGGTGGCAGCACAACATCGCTGCTGAGTTATAACGCAGCACAGAGCCCCGTGCCACGCAACAGGTAGGCAGGAGGTTTATGAGTCCCACCTACCCGTTCAAACTACAGTGAGGTCCGATGTTTAAAGCAAGGAGAGCTTAATATATTTTATCCTGTTTCTGCCTTACTGCAAGTTTATGGACACACATCTGTAGAAATGTCCTTTGGGTTTTGTCCCTTGATTTTTTTGAAGCATCCAGAACTTGAATTTCTAGCTCCAAACCCCCTAAGGTCCACTGAGCGTGTCCAGAGAGCAGAGCAAGACAGTGACACATGGGCTTTTGGGGAGAAGCTGAGACATATATAAAGCTTGTTCGTGTGCATACTGAGAGGTCACTATACAAGGTGATGTTTAAAAAGGACTTTGAGACCCTCTGGTGTGGGGCTAAGTAGCTGCTTTCTAACAGTAGGACGCTACAATATGATAGTGCAACAGCCCACCGTCATGGTACGATTTGGGTGCAATTACCAGTCACTCAGAGAAATTTTTGGGAGATGAAGGGTTTTTAGTTAACCAAGCGATGCTTTGGTATTGAAGCTATTTAAGTGCATCAGTCAACTTTTGAACTGATGGTTTTCCAGCGAGCAGTCTGAGTTCAGACTCCGGGTTACATAAATCGTTAATGATAAGGACATGCAGAAATAGTTTAATCTGCAATTACTTAATTCTCTTTGATTGACCAATTAGAACAGGCGTTTCCTCAACTCTGCTGATGGCAGCGCTTCGTAGCAGGGCTGCAGCCCGCGCTAGCTGCTCTCGCCTCTTCTCCACTGACAGCCGCCTGGCTCTGACGGTGCAACGCTCTAATTAACTGCAGCTTTTTATTATTATTTTCTTAAAAAAAGGAGTGATATCTTCATAGGCTACTTTTTACCCACAGAAATCCCTGAGGTTTTTTCTCTTTCCAGAATAACTAGGGCACTTAATATGCCATTGACTGACGCACAAACGCCAGGACCAGAATCCCTCTATTGTCCCTGAGGATCAAACGCTCGTAGCAAGCCGGGCGTTTGCATCTCTGAAGTTGGCATTGAACATTTTCCCTTGGCTGGGGGTAGGAAACAGAAGGCTGAATGCTGCTGACACACTCATTGCAGGGTGTTTTCGGAGCTCGTGGTGATGTGGGAGCCAGTGGACATTAGTCCGTACCCCAGATCACATCCCTGCACCTGATGCTCTTGCTTTAAAGTGGGGGAAAAAAAATACAAATGACTTTTTTTTTTTATAAAGGGATGCAAATCAGATGCTCAGGTTTAGCCGACTGGCTTAAAATAGTGAATACAAAAGATGAGATTTATAGGGTGAAAAAAGGAATCCTCACAGGCTTATTCTGTTGGACAAAAAGCCTCTGATCTCACTGTTTTCTCAGCCAGAAAGAGATGCCTGTGTAATCTATGGAAGGAGGCAGTAAATACCTCCTCACAAAAATAAACCACTTTCAAAAAGAACAAATAGAAACTTCACATTGTTGAGGTTATTTGTTGGTTTTTCCCCCAGCCGGTCTTCCTTTTTTCTTTAGAGCTATCTTGTCAATAAGCTTAGAATCAAAAGCGGGGAGGGAAGGAAGCTTGCTTCCCTTCCCACGGCAAGACAATGCAAATATATTAGCACGGCGTCTTTTTGCTGGGTGGACTGAAAAGCTTTTCAGACTCAAAAATAAAAACCCTCCACAAAAAAAAAACCAAACCTGAATTCCAGATCATTATAAAATGTGTGCTTCCCGCTGAGTTTTCTGCTTTCTCTGGGAGACTTAGAGAGGTGATAATCCCTTTCTGTGTTGCTCCAGCTTTAAGATCACTTGGCATCTTGCATATAATACTGGGCACCTTGATATGGAAAGACACACTAGGAATTTGGAAGGAGTTCAGCGGCAACCCAAAGGGAAGGGGTCATGTGTGCTGAATCATGTGGAAAGACTGCGATAATTAAGTATGCGGCAGAAATCCCAGCTGAGCAGAAACAAAGAATGGATGAGACTGTCCTGCGAAAGGGCTGGAAATAAGATTTGAGAGAGAATTTTTAAGCAGGCACGAAGATGTGTAGCAAGGATGGCATTTGTTAGGGGAGAACTTGAGTTAAAAATGAGGAAAAGCGCCTTGAAATTGAAAATCCAAGTTGTCTTTCCTGGATGGAGTAGGTGAGAAGGTGCTTGTGGTCCCTAGAGGCTCTGTCTAGCTCTGGCTGAGCTTCTGGGGCTCTGTGCTGGGAAAAACAACCTTTCTGGGATTTACTTGCAAAATTGCAGGTTTAGAGGCTTGAGGCGGTGTGGAAAGGGCAGCTCTTGAAGCAGAGAGGAGAAAACTGAAGTGGGACTGCAGGGATGTGGTGGAGAGCAGGGCGAAGGGAGAGCAAGACGTGAGAGCCGGAGGTGCAGGAGGAAGGGTGGAGGGCAGAGTCCGTCCCTTCCACCCGGAGATGTACCTATTTACAACGTTTGCTGGTTTTGATGTGCTAACTATTTAGCTGGTCTCCAGCAAACATCAGCTGCAGCTACGTAGCATCAGGTCCCCCGTGTACCTGCAGCTTCTGTCCTTGCCGTTGCTGCCCTCCCATCTCAGGCCGGGCTCTCCACCCCCCTGGAGATGTGTCAGAGGCTGCGCTTGAGATGAAGGGGCACCGAAATTAGTCTGGGTCCTGTTCCCAATGCAGCGGGTACCGGGTTGTGAATCATTAGCAGCCCTATACACGGCGTTCAGAATAGTGAATTAGCTGCCTTCTGCCAAAAAAAACAAGTTGTGGCAGTGCCATTAGGGAAGGTGCTTGTTTTTTCTCGCCGGGCACGTACTGTCTCTGCCTCCGCTGCTGTCCGGGAGAGCCGAGCCGTCCTCTGGGGCTCGTTACCAGATCCAGAGGTGCAGCCGCAGCTCATCAGTGATGGTGATGGGGAGGGGGTGCTGGAGGGGAGCTCACCACTGCTCTCTGGCAGGGAGCTGGGGATACAAATGTCCCTGTTTGCAAGGGAGCAAACGGAAGGAAGAGTGATACAAGTATGAAATCGAAGAGTTTTCCAAATAGGTGCGTACTCTGTGCTCTGATCATTCAGGAGACTCAACCAACTGTGTGGGCTGAGTGGAGCTTGGGAACAGGGTAAATGAAAGTGCTCGTTTCTCCTTCCACTGGTGAAACTCTGCTTTTCAGGCTTCCATTTAATGAGCAGTCCATGATACAAGAGTCTCCTGAGGTATCTCAAGATACTTCATGTTTTTTAATCTATTCCAGGCAGCCTGTTTTCTGTGGAGCTGTATCAAATCCATGGATGTATCACCCAGCTTTAAGCAGGGAGCTGGCAGCCAGGTTTGCTGCTTACCCCAGCCGTGAAGCCGGGGAGTAGTTTGTCAGCAGCTAATCCGGGAGCCGGGGGTGCGTTCGTTACTGCGCAGGGCTTGTTAAGATGCCCTCACCGGGGGACCTTCAGGCCATCAGCATCTCCCCAGGCAGTGTCCTCACCACGGCTGCTGGGAGCGGTTCCCCAGCGAGGTGGCCGTGTTCCAGACCGAAAACGCCTTGAAGGTTTTGAAATAAATCTTGGGATAAACAGCAGGGTTGGGAGTCTCTTCTAAAGCCCCAACACATGGCAGGAGGATGAGACAAGCTCCCAAGGTGTGGGTCTGGGGGCTTGCAGAGAACATGGAGACCCAGCTCACAGGGCTGAGCACCCTGGGCTGGGGAGAGCCACGCTTTCCCCCTCGCCCGGTGCCTGCCGCTGTGACGATGCTCCCCTGCATCACGCATGTCCCTCTGCTTTCTTTTACAGAGCGACTTGTGGTCTTTGGGGATAACAGCCATCGAGATGGCGGAAGGCGCTCCCCGTAAGTAGATGCATTGCTCTGCTTTAATTAACCCTGGGTTGTAACGTGCTGGGGTTTGCTTAGCACCAGCCGGCGCTGGGTTCTGTGCAAGGAACACTGTGCAAAGGTTTTCCCAGGCGACCTGGGCTCGCTGAGATGGAGCTCACAGGGTCCACGGGGACAAAGCTGCCAGGGCAGAGTGGCCTAAGGGACAGGATGGGCAGTGAGCAAAGGCCCACGACCCTGTGTGACTCCCGTCACGCCACTTAAGCGCTCTGGGACTCAGTTTCCTCAAATAAAATACATATGAAGAAGAGGTGGAGGACTAGAAGCAGGTAAAACACTGCTCCCCAGCGCTGGTGTTTCTCTGACCTCCACGGTGACACAGATAGCGGCACGCTGGGTTCAGCCGGTGCCGCTGCAGGGGTCATACTGCCGTGGTTTTTCAGTGTTACCCTGGGACCGTCCTTGCGTGCTGGCGAATGGAAGTAAATAAAGCAGAGCGTAGTGGCACGTGGTGCAGCTGTACCGTACTCTGGGCCCGTTGCTGTCAGCACCTGGCAGGGTGCTGGGGACACGCAGCTGCAGGAGCCCAGCGGTGCTGGGGACACGCGCACTGCTTGGCTGGGGACATCGGCTCCCACTTGAGCTCCAGGCTGCTGGTGGGCCAGGGTCTGCAGGGGCTTGTCACTGTAAATCCTCCTGCCCTGCAGGTCTTGTAGCTTCAGAGGAGACTTGGGTCTCCCCAGCTGGGTGTGTGGGGGGTCTGTAAGACGCTGTGCCATATTTAATGCCTCTCCTTGCACATTGCAGCTCTCTGTGACATGCATCCCATGAGAGCCCTCTTCCTTATCCCCCGCAACCCGGCCCCGAGGTTGAAATCAAAGAAGTGGTGAGTCTCTTTCTCAACCTTCAATGGCTGTAAAAATGTCTCTGGAGCAACTTGTTTCTGCAGCCCGGGCGTGCTGGGGATTTGGTGTTTACATTTATGTAGCTTTGGGGGTTGGTGACGGTCTCCAGCATCACTCTGGTGAGTGCAGGTTTGGGTCTCGATCTCCTTTGGAGAGGCAATTTGGTCTGAAGGAGTCGTGCACCATGGGATGGAGAGCTTCCTAGGCAGGTGGAGACAGGAATGCTGTCTAACGCTGCCATTTCACAGCACGGAGTCGGCTTTTCCAAGGCTGTTCATGCAGCCTGAAGCCAGATGACACTTTGCTTGGCTCCCATTTCTTTCCAGTCAGGTTCCGTTTTCAAGTGGAAACCTGTATCCAGGCCAAAAAAAGGATAGTTTATCTTGAAAGCCCAGGAATGCGGAGATTTGTACTTAGTTTGGGCTTTATTTTAGAATTTCGCAGGAAAAAATACATCACTGTTTTGAAAAAAAAGCAGGGCATGCCAATAAAAACCTGTAGGAAAAATATTCCTGAAGCCCAGCAGATGTTGTTTTGTTACTGTATGTTCTGTACCGATGGAGCTGGAGTCCTTAAAAACACTCATCTTTGGTTCGTGCTGTTTGCCTGCCCCAGGTTCAGCAGTGGTTTGGTCAGGAAAGATCTGCCAGATCTTAGAGAGACAGCACTGCCCCTTGGTCCTAGATAGGCTGAGCTCACGGAGGGAAGTTTTGCCTTATTTCTTGAAATTATCTTGTTGAAGACACACAAAAAAAAGGAGAAGAGTAAGTGCTAGGTATTGAAAACATTTGTGCCAAAGCAGCAGGTATTATGTTGCTGGGAGAGGAGCGAGAGGGGCATGCATCGGATGCATGGTCTTGGGTTTTAGGACCAGTCCCCTAAAAACTCACCCAGACTTTGACAGGAGGCATCTTAATTTTGTTGCCCCAATCATCAGCTGCTCCGATACCAAACCAGGAGGAGAGGGACCTTTCCCGGCTGGCTCTACAGAGGGTGTCAAAGATGCTCGCTCTCCTTGCACAGCCTTTTTAGGATACCGTTGGTCAGCTGAGAAAATAGTTTATACACTTGTTTTCTGCCAGATCACCTGTCTCCTACTCCATTATCCTCACTGCTACAGCACAAAATGGATTGTAAGACTTTAGAGTTTATTTTTCATACAAAAGTGCTGTTTATTCAGCAAAGGCTTCCTCAGCCTCCAGGCAGAGGGGGGCTAATGAAAGCAGGTTTTGAGCAGAACATTTCCCCATCTCCTTAAGGTAAAGCTGAGCTGGGGTGGCAGTTGTGGTTTAGTCCCTGCTCTGAGTTACCGGGGTGTGCTTTGTGCAAGCCGGGGTGTTGCTTGGCACCACCTTCCCCTCGCATGGCTGGTGGCTGTCTCAGGTTTGCACATCTCGTGGTGGTGAACCATGATGGTGAACCATGGTGGTGTCTGCCCAGGGTCAGCTGGTCTGTCCAGGGCTGTGCTCTGCCCATGCCAGGGACGGCATCCCGGCTGCTTTGAGAAAGGGATTGCTTTGGATCTCGCAGTTTAATGAACCTCCAGTTTTGAAACCCTCTACCGGAGCGTGGTGCTCACCTGGCCTCTCCTACCCCTCCATGAGCAAGCAGGACCAGCAGAGCTGGGACACGTGTACCCTGGGCAGCTCAAACCTATATCCATCTTCCAAGCTTTCATTGCAATGCGAAGCTCCAGAGGACCCAGATGAAGCTCCAAGCCAGTACGACTCCACCGACTCCTTAAGAGCAATTTTTTTCAGCATTTTCAGTGGGACGCAGGGCAAACTTGCTGTCCTTGGCTCATTTCTCAGCTGGAGGTTTTGGGCCCTGTCAGAATGGGTCCCGGAGCTTTGCAAGTCCAACCCAAGACGACTGGAGATGTTTAACCAGGCTTTCACAGTGGCTCTTTGGCAGTCAGTGGTTTTCATAAGCACAGATCACAAGAGAAAAACAAAAGGAAGAAAGGTTCAGCTGGAACCTTGAGTTCATCCTTGCTTCTGTGTGCAGCAACATGTGAAAGTACATCAAGTGGGCAGACCATCTTTTTCCTTACGTGAAAGAAATAGCGAAGTGACTCCAGCACCTTTGAGGGTAAGTCACGGAAAGCCGAGAGGGAAAGCAGACACAGGAGCTGGCCCGAATCAAAAATCCCAGAGAGGAAAATACTTTTGTTGCTTACTAAATCCTTGAACTCGCTTTTAAAATAGTGCTGTGTTCCTATGAAATTAAAGAGTCTTTGGTATCATTTTCTTTCCCAGTTAAAACCAGCCAGCAACGAAACTTTATTTTCTTCTTCCCGTGTTTCACAGATAAAATGAACTTGAACTTTAGGGATGTCGTTCCCATGAACACTCCTTAGCCCTGCCTTATAAGAGATGACAAAACCTCTTTGTTAATGAGGTGATATTTGCACTGTGATACCACTTTTCATCCAAGCAGCTGCAAAGCCTTTGCAAACATTGATTTAAGCTTTGCAAACCCCAGGAGCTGGAGGAACGCGTGGTTCATGAAGATGGGCTGACCTGCAGCCGGGGAGGGGTTGAGACCTGTGACGGTGTCCTCCTGGATCAGAGCCAGGAAGAAAGCCCTTGTCTTCTGCTCCAGCCTTGGTGAGAGCTGAACTGTGCCGCTGGATAGGCTTCCTTTATTGGAGAGGAAGATTTCAGGAAAACCAGAGGCATGAGCTGGTCCCTCTCCATAGCTGCTCGGCCAGCTCAGGGATGCAAAGGTGTCTTAGGGCATCACAGGGCACTGGGACGCCCATCCCCAAGAGATGGGCAAACCCATCACTTACTGGAGGATAACTTTTCATCTACTTCAGCTCGACCGAATTTGTGGGTGCTCTGGACCACGCACCCAGGACCGGAGTCTCTCCAGCTTCACACCAACAGGGGAGAATCATATTTTAGAAACAGATTTTTTTGAGCATCGCATGGATTGTCCCTTCTGGAATACACTGAGACACGGGGTTTCTTGGGGCAAGGTGGGGAAGGAAGATTTGCTCATTAATAAAGCTGGAGGGAGGATTTAATTGGATCTAGTAGCGTATTTTATTTTTGCATCTCAATTTGTATGGATTAGCACTTAAAAGATAAATCACTTTTTAGTCTGACAGCTTAAAAGTAAAATCCCTGAAAGCTTATTGTTTTACTTCTAATGCAATTCTGTAGTATCTGTTGGCTTCTGACATTAATTTACACTCATTTTCCTATTTGCTAAAGCAACATCTTTCTTTCTTGTAAATCCCTGTTCTCTTGGGTTTATAATGTGCTGAAATTAGTTCCAGGAAAACTTTTGATATGCAACACTTGAGACTAAGAGAAATTTGTTTATTAAAGATTTGGCTGAAATTGTTTTAGCTGAGATTGAATTTAACTGTTTGTGGGAAGGCAGGCTGCGAGGAGGGGCTGGGCTCTGCCACCCGCAGCCGCGTTCCCACCTCTGCCCAAGCTGTGCTGCCCGAAGAGCACATCCCATTCGCCTGGGTCCGTGATCAGGGGGACCGGGACACGGTGGCCCCCAGGACATGGTGGGTCAGTAATGCTGCTGGGGCTCACCCTGAGAGAGCCAGGGAAGGGCTGCAGGCAGTGAGCATCACCCAGAGGTTGTCTGATCTTTAACAAGCCATGTAATGTTGGGTCGTTAAGTCTAAAAAAACCATCAACCTAGCTTCTCCTCCTCATCTTCAGAAAGGTACATCTCTTGAAACACCGCCCAGGGCCACAAAATATGGAAACAGTCCATTAAGGAGTTGCATTTATATCTGTATGTGTTGTCTCTCGTTTCTACCTGTACTTTCACAGGGCAAAGGGAAGGGAGGAGGAACACTTCCTTGCATTTTCTTGGTTGCCATTGATGACATCTGGCTTTGGTGGTTCCCTGGTTATACTGATGGTTCCCAACTTTCTCCAGACTCAGCAGAATGGTGGTTTCTCCTAGTTGTACCAGGAAGGCATAGATAGGAGCATGCATGGGAAGAGTAGGAGAGGATAAGGTGAGAGAGGGCACATGTGATGGGGCTGCTTTGAGACCATGCTAAGCATCAACAGAGAAGTTATGTGAATCCACTTGGAAGGCTGCATCTGAGCAAGAACTGTGTAGGAGCCAAACGATCTCAAATACCCACAGGTTTCTCACTTTCTAATACAAGAATCGATCATAGTTACCTGTTTTTTCTGAATCCTTTCCTTTTGTGTCCTGGGCCAGGTCTAAAAAGTTTCAGTCCTTCATTGAGAGCTGCCTAGTGAAGAACCACAGCCAGAGACCAACCACGGAGCAGCTGATGAAGCACCCCTTCATCCGAGACCAGCCCAATGAAAGGCAGGTCCGCATCCAGCTGAAGGACCACATCGACAGGACTAAAAAGAAGCGAGGCGAGAAAGGTTAGTGGAGAAGCAGTGCTCTGGGCAACCCTTGACCTCTGCCATGTGCTTGGAGATCCCTAGGGTAGACCAAGGTGCATCTGTGTGGGCAAAACATCTGGGTAGAAGAAGGAAGGCAAAGGACTGGCTTGCTTGTGGTCTCAGTACCAGTTTCCCTTATTCAGACGGCTAAGTTTGTTCGCAAACTGGTTGAGTTAAATAGGTGTGGTCCTTCTGTGTGACCACGCTTCTTATGGGTTTGAGGTCAGATTATTTTGTTTGATTTGATTCCTCTCAGTCACTGAAACGAAAATAAATGTCCATAACAAAACAGTCCATGTTGGTACAAAGCCTACAGCTGATTGTCAGCAGAGCTAAGCAGTGTTTTTAAATCTTTTTTTTTTTTTTTCCTGGTGAAAAATGGTGTCTTTTTTGTCCAAGTGGTAATTTCCACCTGGGACATTTAAGCTTTGATTCATTAAAACGTGTGTATAAAATTTACATCTGCGTATATACGTACTGGCATGTGGGAGGGAAAAGCTGCTGAGCTGAATTTTTCCCAGCTCACATATTTCATGCCAAGTCTGTTGATTCTACGTGACATTCATGCTGCACCAGCGATGAGCAGAGTTGTGCAAACGAACATCTAGATAAGACCCTTGCCCCAAAGCAATTCCATTGACTAGGAATAACCTATTAAAGTGAACGTTTCCCATGAACTCTCCAGGCCCTATCAAAGTCCTCTGAAGGGAAGATCAGATAGCCAAAGAAACTTGTTCAAGTATTCAGCTGCTTGTGAACCGAATTTTAATTTGAAAGCTCATTTGTATAATCCAGCAAATTAGTATGTCGCTATTTCTCTTCTTATTGGTAGCAGTATCAATTTTTCATGCGTACCTTCCAGCCCCTTGTAATAGATTTCACTACAATCAAAACAATAAAACAGGATCCCAGTGAAGTATTAAATGTGTTTAGTCTGGCAAATGAAGGTTGGACCCTAGAGATGGAGAGTAATTGGATAAATGCAAGCCTTTTTTTTACTATCATTCCCTTCATCCGATAAAGACGATATCCCAATAGAAATCACAGTATGTAGCAACACATTGCAGTTGGGCTTTTATGTAGATGTCTTCATTGCCTGGAAAATATATGGGTTTGCATAGGAAGAGCATATGCTTAGAGAGAGAGGAGTTGGTGCCTTCAGATCCATGGTTAAATCCCACCTGCCAGTGCCTGTGGCTTCAATAGCTTGTGCTGCACCTCCCTTTGAAGAACCCTCCTGAAGAAGGGGGTCACTCGCCGTCGTATGGGGATAAATTCTTATTTTATGGACACCCCTTATCTTTACATCAAGTGTCTTTGGTTGTTGGGGCCATTGCCCACTGTGCTGGTGCTGCCCACGGTGCTCCGGCCAGGACTGCAGCCCTCTTCCCGGCCAGCACGGCATGCAAGGTGCCAGCACCCAGGGAGACTGCCCGTGCTTCCCTGACCTTACAGCCCCCCGTGAAAACAGAAAATGGAGAGAAATAATGCTGCTTATTCTTTGTCATGCGAGAGAGTTGTCTGTTCTGCCTTCAGAGCTCTGGGGTTTTCAGCCACTGGAAAAACAAATGAGCCCAGCAAAGGGCACTGATGAGCAATTCTGTTCCTAGATGAGACAGAGTACGAGTACAGTGGAAGTGAGGAGGAGGAGGAGGAAAATGACTCCGGCGAGCCCAGGTAAGAATCAGCATTTCATTTCTAACCTTACATCTCTTTAACTCTGTATAAAATTGGCTTGGATGACAGGCTCGCATGAACTAGAGATGGAAAGAGGACAGTTTGAGCTCTCAGTCCCATTCCCTGGCAGAACAGAGGATATTCCCTCTGCTAGATGGTGCGTGGGTATAAACTGATGCTACAGGTCACCTTGGCCGAAAGCTGGGGAAGACGACACGGCTACCCCGTTGCCCGTGGGATCTGCGTCACGGTGGGGTGCTGTCACGGGAATGTGGGTATTGAGATGTGGAAGAAATGTGAGGTGACATTAAAGACGACTCTTTAAAATGCGGTTCCTTACCTCCAAGTGTAACTCCCTATTTCCATGTCACTTTTCACCATGAAACCTACCTGGTGCTGCTGCAAGCGCGGTAGGGCTGGAACTTTCTTTGGTGACATTTTTCAGAGCCATTGTAATTAGTATCAGGTTATTCCATTATTTCACTGAGATAATGTAGTATTTTAATAGCTGGCAGTGATTCATGCTAAATGTGCTTTGTGAACAGCTAAATATAGCGTGTGCCACTGCAGCACAGGAGGCTTTGGTTAGAAACTTAATGTAAAGGAAACCTTTAGCAAATAAATTGCTGGTGAGCTGTGAACAGAGCGCAGCGTCTGCTGCCCTGCCCCCACATTTGTGGTCCCCCCATTCCTCCATCCGCTGCTGCCCAAGCTCTGTCGGGTGTTGGGATGCTGTCGGGATGAAGGGGAGAGGAACCACGGCGGAAAATCACCCAGAACTTCCCCTGGCAAGAGGTTTAAGGGTGTGGGGAGGGGATCTTCTCTGATGCTTCTCTCTTTTGCAGCTCCATCCTAAACCTGCCCGGGGAGTCGACGCTGAGACGGGATTTCTTGAGGCTGCAGCTGGCGAACAAGGAGCGGTCGGAGGCGTTGCGCCGGCAGCAGCTGGAGCAGCAGCAGCGGGAGAATGAGGAGCACAAGCGGCAGTTGCTGGCCGAGCGGCAGAAGCGGATCGAGGAGCAGAAGGAGCAGAGGCGAAGGCTGGAGGAGGTAACTGGCCAGAGCCAAGCAATGGGCTGGCAAAGGCTGGTTTTGGGTGGGACAGCGGGATTTCTGGTAGCAGGTCCCAAGTGACTGTTCTCAGCCTGGTTTAAGAAGATCATGCCCTAACCTCTCTAGTCGGTAACCCCAAATGTTTTGTTAAACTGGACAAACCCCCCGCTCATGCGTTTTGCATACCAGCCTCCAGCCACCCTCCTCGCCATAGTAAGCGTTGCCAACTCTTGTGAAGGTAATAGAGCTGCTTTGCTATAAATAAACCCTTGAAATACCAAACTTAAAAGGATCCCTGGAACTACTGGGTGGAGTTAGCCCATTATTGAGGTGATAGCTGTATTCAGTCGAGGTGGGCAAAACTCTTACTCGTCCAAGCATCTGTCAAGTTCTATCGTTATTTGCTGCTGTGGACTGGTATAGTTGAGAAGAAGCTGAATAGCTCCATTTGTCCTTTCCCCAGATCCATGTGCCACTTGTGTCCCCTTTAATCCCCAATTTCAACTTTAGCCCTTCCAGTCCCTGCCAATTACAATTTCCCTCGCAGGGGAGGGGCAGATGCCTGCCTGACTTGTGCAATGATCCATATGTGCCCCGAAGCATGAGATTTCATTACCCTTGTCTTAACATACCAGCTACAAATGCGATCGGTCATAAAATTATCCACCCCATTTAAAATCCAGCTGCAGGATTTGACCGGGTGACTTTGGGTGTCCGTGAGTTGCACAGCCCGGCTGCATTCTCTGAATGAAGGACTCGCTTTTGGTTTAGTTCTCAGTTCTTAGATTGCAGAAGTCCACTAAGGGGGGGGTTCTCCTGGTTTTGGGGTTTTGATGTGGTTTTGCATAAAGCAACCCATTGCTTCACACTGAACTTATCCCAGGTGTCTCACTGAAGGGTTCATACGGTAAGGGTAAATAAATTAGCTTTCCGAAGAGGTCACTGATAGGTCTGAAAAAAGGACTTGCAGTAAATGGGCTATTAGAGCAGCCACCCCCTTAATTTGCACGAGCCAGAGTCTCTTACATTTAACTTGACTCTGGGTGTGCTGGGTAATGTCCCCAGGCCAGGGGCGCAGACAGGGAGGAATTTCAGGCAGCTGATGGTGATGATGATGGTGATGGTAGGGCCCCCCTTCGAGGTGGTCCTCTGAGCCCCTCCGGGGCAAAAACCAACGTAGGCAAATCCCAGGCAAAGCATTTTTTCAGTCTGGTAAATATGTAGGTCTGTCGTGTGGTCGGAGCGCAGAGCATCGCACGTTCAATACATTGTAGGTCAGGCTTTGCTTGCGTCCTGCACCCTTCCCAAAGCTGGCGAGCTGATCCGAGAGAGGATGGGGTTTGCATGTAGATGCACCCCCAAATCCCCTGCCCCAGTAGATCTGAGGACTGTCGTAAGGAAACCTGGCTCTGCCTTTGTCCCAGTCTGCTTGCTGCAAGCGGTACAGGAGCAGAACAACAGCAGAATAAAAGCAGACACCAGATTAGCTGCAATCCTGTAATGAATACAGCGCTCGCTGCTGTATTAATATGTTCTCTTCACATAGAAGAAAATTGTTCTCTCTCTTTGCTGCTTCCCAGGCAGGTTTCGAATGGAGGAGTAATCCCCTTGCTAAGCTGGCGAGCTCTGCCCGGAGCTCAGAGGCGCTGCCTTGCGGGGCCTGGCCGTGCGCAGCCCCCCGGGCTCTGCCGGTCCCCCTGTCCTTTCCCCTGTGTCATTAAAACCTAATGCCACCATAGCCAGGATTTAAAATCAATGCCTCTGTTTCTGGTGGCTCTAACAGCCCCCCTGGGCTCTTCACCCATTGCCTTCTTCCCAGCTGCCTTACAATTTTCGGACCTAAATTGAAAGGGAGAGATCTGCTGGGGCAAAGCTGGTGAAGAGGCGTTTTCGTGCTCCTGCCATGTCAGAGAAGTGGGGAAAGACAGTGGGACTGTAACCGAGGGGCATCCTCTGCCCATCCTGGTGTGATCAGCCCTGCGGGCTCAGCCAGGATTAGGGCAGAGCAAGCAGCTGTGCGCTGGTGGCTGCGATGGCCCCGGCATCTTCTCGTGTGCCCGTCTTCTCAGGTCTGTCTAGCCAGGTTTAGCCTCACCTGCATCTCCAGCCACGGAGTAAAATGACATCTCCTCTCTATTAGACACCGTTTGCCTGGCGAGCAGGAAACATAGCCGAGTTGCTATGGTGAGGAGTAAAGCAGGAGTCCTTGAAGAGGTACAAACCTGTTGCAAAGGCGGTTGTGGCAGCGGTTAGGAGGGATGCTCCCCAGCACGGCCAGCTGCGGCTTTTCCAGATGCAAGGTGTTGTGTATCTGCCGTGGGCTGCTGTAGGAAAACCAGAAAAATAGTAGATGCAGAGATCAGCAAACAAAGTTTTGATGCTCCTGCAGGGAGTGGGATAGAGGAGCTGCACAAGCAGCTTTGAGCATCCTCCCCTTGAGCTTCCTGCTCATGGAGGAGTCCCAGCGTCCGCCCTGGGGAGGGATGCTGTCCCGGGGACACGGGAAGGGGTTTGTACCCCAGCCTGTCCCACTATTTCTTGCACAGCCAGCCAGTGGTGGATATAGTTTGGTCTTTATGTTCTTCCCATGTATTTTGGGGCAGGAAGTGTGTGATGGCCAGGCAGAGGTACCAAACAGCGGCTGTCACAGCTGTGCCAAGTTTGATATCGCTGCCCAGAGGCACCAGCACGCTCCGTCTGCAGTTTTGCTCCAGAGAGCACCATTGCTCCAGCTCTTCCACCCATCACGACGGCACCCAAACCCTTCAGCAGCAGCCGGGCTGTTGCCTTTTGGCCTCTCTGCATTTTCTTCGCTAGCTTTGCACTAACTTCAGCTGTTGACTCTTGGCTCTGGATTTATTTTGGTTAATGGGAACATGGTTTCTTCCATACTTCTTTATGGTCTGACTAAGACGGGGTGTGCCTCCAATAGGCAGCACTGTACCAGCAGATCTCTGGGAGGAGAGACCAGTGGAAGACTCAGATTACTGTATTTTCACCATAAAGTTGCCCTTTAAAACCCAATAGAGCATCCGTGACAAATAAACACTTGGAGCTGGTGGCTTTTGGGGCTCCTAAGTCAGCCTGTTTAGTACTGCCAGGCATATTACTGTGTTTATAGAAAGAGCTCTGACTCATGATAAGACGCCGTGAAGGTGGCCAGGCTGAGCGAGCGCAGCACCGAAAGGATTGACTTCGGAGGATGCCAAGCTCAAAAATGCCTGGAGTTAATTTGTACTGGAGATGCACAGCAAAAGAGCTGGAGAAAGGCTGTCAGTGGGATAACTGGTCCGTTCCTCTGTCAGAGCAGACCTTCAGTAGATTTTCCAGTCTTGTTTTTAAATACTGCCAAGGATGGAGCTCCCACCATTTCTGCTCCCTCACCCAGCAGAGCTCATAATGAAGCAATCCCATTTTTTCTGTCATCTTGGTCTTCGTAAACGAGGGTTTCTGAACCTCTCACAAAGTACCTCTCATTTTAGGGCCTTTTGGGGAAATCCACCGTCTCCTAATGTTGCTCTGGCAATAACACCAAATGCATATATAAAAAAGTCAAGTAAGGAGGTCTGCTGGTGGTCTCCTGATGCACCTCATGCTGCCGCCGAGACCTGCTGCCATCCTTAGTGTGCCTCCTTGCATCTGCCGGACATTCGAGTCTCCTTTTCAACAGCTGACCAGTTTCCTTCTTTAAGGCTGAATCTTCTTCCAGGCAGCTGGAGAGATTCAGATTTGCAGCTGTCTTTAATTGCAGTGGAAGTAAAAAATCCCCAGGCTAGCTTTGAAACCGGGACCTTCGTGGGAGTAGAGTTGCAGCTTTGTTTTCCCTCGTGCAGAAAGTTGGTCTCGTGAATTCAAAATGCGCACCAGAACTAACTGGAAAAAAATAAAAAAAAACCTAACGAATTAGAGGATTAAAGATCAGGAGATCAAATAGCACTAAGGAAAATGTTTGTGTAACGCAGAAGGGTGAATGGGCTTCAATATATTTTAATTTTTCCCTATATGTACATCTGTTAGAGGTATATAGTTCCCTAATAAACCCTCCATTTGTTGCTGGCACAGAATGAGCCTTGCTGCACCAGTTTAACCACCAAAACTCCAGCTGAGCTGTAGGAATAACACATCTCCCGGTCAGAAGCATTAGGGATCCTGTGAGACAAATCTCTGTGCAGAGCCCTTGGCAGCAGTGGGCAAACATAGTCAGGGAGGGGTTTCCATAACCTCATTTTTCTGCCATGTTGTGGATATTTTTCCTTTCTAGGTATAAAATGAAGGTCAAATGTTTACAGGGAACGTACAAGGCCAATCTAAGCATCTTGCTGTTTGCATGTGAGGTTTCATTCAGTGCAGTTATAGAGCTGGATGCTCAGGGCATAAAAAATTGCTGCAGCTCCTTTACGTTAACCAGCAGAAGACGGTCTACTGGAAGCTCTTAAAAAGCAATGCAAAAAAAAATTCCAGCAATTAATTACAGATAAAATTAGGTTAGCTAAAATGGTGGTTGTTATTTTCTTCTGCATATCCAGGTGTCATATAGCTTGTAGGAACATTTTCATTAAGATGACAGCGTCCTCGCGATAGTATGGTACATGGGGGTACTGCAGTGGTCCCAACAGCAGTCCTGTACCCCTTTCCAAGGAGAGCTGCGTTACAGCAGCTCCTGTAGTACAGGTGTGTGCTAAGCCTTACATCTCTCTAGTTTTTCTTTGATTAGAAAGCATGTAGAGCTCAGTTTCTGAAGGATGAGCCTTTTCTTGCATGGAGCATCCCTTCACGATGATCCCGACTAAAAGCTCCTGCGATGGTTCAGAGCGTATCAGATCCCCGTTTGCTGTGGTGGGAAGTTCTGACCCAGTTTCTCTACCAGTGGGAAACACCTCGCCGTGCTCCAGTGCTCGGTGTGTCAGGAAAGATGATGTTCCAGCCACAGTCACTCTTTCCCTGGTGGCTCAGATAAATGAGCCTGTCACAACAACGCAACCACCTAGAATATTTGTTTTCATTTGTCACTTGGAATTCCCCTTCCACTGCTTCGCTGGGTCATGCTTGTGGTTGGGAGCAGCAGCCAGGGTTTCCAGGAGCCTCTTCTTGCAAGCGTTGGTGCCTCTTCGAGCTCGCCGGGGTCACGGGGCAGCTCCAGCTCGCCGATGCTCGTAGTCCTGAATGCGTCTGATCTAGCAAAGTGAGTTGGCTCCTTTGAAGTCCTTGTTTCATGCCAAGCCTCCAAGGGCCTTCCCACCAGAGGTTTTGCCTTCATGTGTCTTCACTCATCAATATTTAAAACCTGTCATTTCTAGTGCAGTGCAAATAAGATCCCATTCTGGCTTACAAGCAGCTACATATAGCTTTACCTGCAGAGTTATATAAATGCAGTCCTAATTAATTGGCGCTCTTGCCTTGCATGAATAATAGATCTGGAGAGTGTAAATACACACAGTAGTTTCAGGCTTGGAGAAACGTGGGAAGCATGCATTCACAGTGGGAGAGGGAGGGCAGAAAATGGGGAGAAAAAGAGGCAAATAAAGAGAGATCTTTGCATCTCTTCCCCTTTTTTTTCCCCCTTTCTACATGCACTTTCCACATGCCGTTTTCAGCTGCATCTCACTGAGCTCAATCCCTGCTCTAAACAGGGTCCCCGTCATCCCGGCGCTGCTCGGCACTGGCGTGAGCAGAGGCAAGGGCGAGATGGGTGCGTTGCTGGAGGCTTCACCCACTGCAGTGCCAGGTCATCTCCAGATGTTTGCCAGCTGCCGAAGCGGGGCCGTATGGGGAAGGCAGCTGAGCGCGCCGGGAGGCTGTGCCGCTGCCGATTCAGCCCCGCTCTGCTGAGCCAGCGGTGCGGTGTTTAGCTGTAGGTGCTCGTAATGCGACTGTGACAAATGACTTGCTTATAATGTGACCTGACAAAAACGCTGTTGAGCTGGAGGGAAGCTCTGTACTCCTGGCCTCGATAAATGCATATATTTCATGCCGCTCACAGCCTCAGCCCAAAGAGCCTGGCTGTGGCAGGGTTCAGAGGTCCTATAAATATCCAGAAGAGCATCAGGCCTGGCTTCGAAAGAAACCTGTGCCTGGGGGGCTCAGTTCCCAGCTCCTGGGGTTCCACATTTTTGGTGTGGAAATGGGCCGCTGGCCGGGTAGTCCCCTGGAAGGATGGTGGTGCGCTGCTCCCTCCCTGGGAAAAATGCTTTTGTCTCCTTCCTTGGAGGGGTTTGGCTTTGTTAGCCTGCCGGATTGGCAATAGAGACCAATCGGGTGATTTTTAGTTAAGAAATAGCTGTGGCATTCAGGGCCTTGCCTCCTGCCAGCCAAACCCAGCCTACACAAGCATCATTGTGCTTTATTCAGCAGCGTGCCATTCTAACTAAAAAAAAACAACATTAAAACCCACCCCAAACCCGGAGTGATGCACACTGTGATTGGAAGCTCAGGGCAATGTGTATTCAACCCGTTAGTCAAAAGATCGGTGCTCCTGAGTGCACGGAGCAGTGACCATCACCAACAGCGCTCCGCTAAGGAGGACAGGGAGCGCTGGCGAAGCCAAGAAATCCCATGCGTTACCGTTACTGCTGCAGAGTTACCACGTCCCGGTGGCGTATCCTCTGCAATTTCTAGTATAGAGTTCGAAAAAAACCACGCACAGCCCTACGTTTGCGTTGTACTCGGCGAGGACAGGCGTACGCACGGAGTAACACATGCATCCCCGGCTTACGTGGGCAGTGCGAGTGACTGCGCCTGGCGTGGGACACACTGGAGTCTGGAGCTGGCAGGTTATTTCAGGTTGGATGCGATTTTTCCTTCCCTGAGGCGAGTTGAACAGCGCTGATAAATATGGCTATAGGTGGCACCAAAGCTGTGCTGCAGCTTGAACGTTAAGCTAGAGGAGATCAGCAGAATCCCATCAGCTGTGGATGTAACCTGTGGGTGAGGAGACAGCAGCGAGAAAGGCAACGGCTCCTCCCTGTATTGAAATGGGAGGGTGTCTTTAAATGTTTTTTAAAAAATCTATGTATCTATCTATAGGTGTATCTATCTTTGTAGGTATCTATCTCTAAAGTTATCTATAGATATCTATCTCTAGGGAGATAGATAAAGATATATAATAGAATATAGAGTAGAACATGGAATAGATATACAATAGAATTATAATATCTATAATAGATATCTAATAGATAGATCTACTCTATTAGATAGATATCATATATATTTATAATAGATATCTATATAATAGATCGATCTACTCTATTAGATAGATAGATATCTAGTCTATTAGATAGATATCATGTATATAATAGATACCTATATAATAGATCGATCTACTCTATTAGATAGATAGATATCTACTCTATTAGATAGAATATATATAATAGATACCTATATAATAGATCGATCTACTCTCTTAGATATCTGTTATAAATATATATGATATGTATCTAATAGAGTAGATCTATCTGTTAGATATGTGTTATAAATATATATATTAGAGATGGACCTATTGTATTAGATATCTCTATAGATAGATATCACTATTAGGTAGATAATAGAGATAGATCTGTAGAATGTCTATAATATCTATATATCTCTATAGATAGATATCTATAATAGGGATAGATATCTATTATAGAGATAGATCTATAGAATATAATATCTAACATCTCTATAAATAGGTATCTATAATAGAGATAAGGTATCTATATAGAAGATGTCTATATAGATATGTATCTATAATAAGGATAGACATCTATATAGAAGATATCTATACAGATACGTATCTATAATAGGGATAGACATCTATATAGAAGATATCTATACAGATACCTATAGATAGATATAGATACCAAATCCATCTGTATATGCAGTGCAGGTTTACTGCAGAGCAGCAGTTTAAAGTGGATGCATCTTTGTCTCCGGATAGCTCAGCCAGCTCCTTGGGCAGAGCCGCCATAGTCAGCTGCCAGCTCCAGCCCTCCACGTCATTTAGCTCACGGACGGCGTTGCCAGCCCCTCCGGTGCCTGCCTCGCCACTGCAGTCTGCTTAGCCGTTCTGTGTCGGCAACAACAAAGGAAAAAAGAGAGAAAAAAGGGCCAGGTTTATGCTTCAGCGGGTCGCCTCCCCATTAGCGCTGCGCGCATGTTGCTGCACCCAGCGCGTGATGGAGTGACTGCAGGCTGCAGAGCCCCGGTAGCCAATATTGGCATTTGAGTGCCCTCTGCCGATGCGCCGGCCGCGGGGCTGCGGTGCGGAGCAGCCTGCGGCCCCTCTACTCCGTGGCGGAGTACTGCAGCAGCTTGCTGCGAGCCCCTGCTCCCCAGGACGGTGGTTCGGGTAGCTGGAGCGGTTACGCTGGGTTAAAAGCAGGGGGTGTGGGGGCTGCGGGTGTCACCTGGGTGCCCCACGCACCCGGGATGGCTCACAGCAGGCTGTAGGTCGTCATCACCCCAAAACGCCCTGGGTTGCTGTTGGCAAAGATGCTACAGAGCCCAGCAAGCAGCGATGCGACCCAGGAGGCAGAGGGCAGGGGTGGCCTGAGGACGGCAAGGGAAGCCCCTCCACCTTGCTCATTTTGTGTTTCAAAAAGGAAAAACCCTTGGATTTTGGGTCTTCTGTGTTAGCTTCTGGTCTCAGCAAACATAAGAGGGACACGTTCCCCTCTCGGCGGGCAGTAGCTCCCCCCAGCACCCTCCCTCATCCTCGTGGGTGGGTTTGGGGCTGAGACGTGAGTTCCCCAAAAGCGATGGGCTCGCGCAGCTCCTGGGGTGAGCCCCCCCTGCGTCCAGGGCCCAGTTAACCCACCAGTCGGGCACACAGGTAAGTGGGGACCACGCACTGCCCACGTGGCTTCACCTGCAAGTGGGAGAAGAAATGGGGTTGCCCGCATGGTCCGGTGCTGGCCAGGAGGATGCTGTGGGTTCTCCGTAGCCGGTGCCAGGCACCGGAGCATGTGAGGATGAGGTGGGATCAACAAGCCCCTCTACCACCCCAAAGGGACCTGCCTGCTGGCAGGGCATCTCCTCGGGCGTTGCGGGTCACTGGGCGAGGCTCACCAAAAACTGTGAGAAAAAGGACTTTGAGCTCCCGGGGAGAGGAGCGGGGGTGCTGACCTGTGCCTCCTGTCCCCACAGCAGCAGAGGCGGGAGAAGGAGCTGCGGAAGCAGCAGGAGCGGGAGCAGCGGCGGCACTACGAGGAGCAGATGCGGCGGGAGGAGGAGCGGCGGCGTGCGGAGCACGAGCAGGTAACCCGGCGGGAGCGGGGCGATCGCCTTCAGCGCGGATTCCTCTTCCTCTAATCAGACGTTTTTCTTGTAAACACTCACATTTTTTGCCACTTGAGAGCAAATTGCTTAATTGTTAACGCCACGTGTGTTGCTTTCCACCGCTGTCATTTATTTCCGTGTGGATCCACTTGCTGGCCCGCAGGTGTGGAGACACTTGATGCAGGTTTTTGCCACCCGCTGGTTCCCGGGGTGGGGTTCTGTGGTGGTCCCAGTTAATGTTTGCCATTTCCCAGTGGTTTTCACCCTTTACCCTCAGAGGTCCCGTGTGGAGTGATGGATAGGGCAGGGACGGAGGGTGCCCGGGCTGATTGATCAGTGTCGGCTCTCAGGCGGGATGGATGCGGGTGCCCGCCTCATTCTCCTTCCTCTTGGGAAATACTGTCTCTTTTACCTTCTCTCTCTTTTTTCCTTTGATCCTTGCTGCCCACGCCTCCAGGAGTACATCAGGCGACAGTTAGAGGAGGAGCAGAGACAGTTAGAGATCCTGCAGCAGCAGTTGTTGCAGGAGCAAGCGCTACTTCTGGTAAATGGGAGGCCCCGGCCACGCTTGCCGCTTTCTGCCCGTGTCGCGTGTGCATGTGCTCACGTGCACCCACGTCCCCCGAGTGCCTCCTGCCATGCCGAGACGTGGGGGACACCGTGGCCGCGAGCATGCCTCCGTTCCCCCCGCGCCGCTTCGGGTTGGGTCCCCTCGCGGCGCACGCCTCTCTCGTTGCATCCCTTCCGCGGCATCGGCGTGCTTGTGCCTTCTGAGAGGAGCGGCCTTCTTTGCCGCTGCGTAATTTTGGAGGCTGTTGGCAGCATGTTGGAGCGTGGTCGAGCTGTCGCATGCCTGCGCCCGGAAAACCCACCCTGCCATGTGGGTTTTCATATTCTGAGTGAAAGCTTTTATTTTCATTTCCTCACAGGAATTCCCTCTCGTGGTGTTCGCGTTCTAGATGTCCTCTTTTTTTATTTAATTTATTTTCAAGTTATCCTGTTTTAAAGCTGTTAGCTGTTACTCTCACTGCGTTTTCTTTTAATCCGCAGGAATTACTCTTTTTCTCTCTTGCTACTAATTTTATTTAGGAAAAAGAAAAACTTTCACACAAGCCCTGGCCTTTTAAAAAAGGCCTTTTCAAAATTATTTACTCATTAAACCTCATAGAGCTGTAGGGATTCAGAAAGATCATACAGCTGGCTCAGCTCTGCGGCCCTTCCCACAGACAATAAATTCGTCCTGCAGAGGACTTGGCTTCGGTTGGGTTTTGGCTGCCCCGGTGGTGTTTGGCACCTCATCGGATGGATGCTTCGTTCTTCCCATCCAGAAAAATCTGGGCAAAGACCATGGTAACTCTAAGGGAATGTCTGAGCCCTCGGGGGGGTCTCACAGTGTTTCCCCAGCGAGGCAGCGCTGTTCGCCGGGCAGTTCGCTGGCCACAAAGTGCCAACGCTGGGGTCACAGCCCTGAATTTGCTGGCTCTGTCCTCCCAACTGTCTCTCCTCCAGGATGCTTTACAGCTCCGTCCCCAAAGTCTTTCAAATCAATAAGCTTTGCCAGAAAACAGCCTTTCAGATACTCAGGCCCGACTTTCCACCCAAACAGATACATCAGTCTGCAGGCTGGCCGGGCACCTGTGTCACTGTGTTTTCTTCTGGGCAGGAGTATAAGCGCAAGCAGCTGGAGGAGCAGCGGCAAGCGGAGAGGCTGCAGAGGCAGCTCCAGCAGGAGCGGGACTACCTGGTCTCCCTGCAACAGCAGCAGCAGCAGCAGCGGCAGGACCAGAGGCCGGCAGAGAAGAAACCCCTCTACCATTACAAAGAAGGGATAAATGCCAGCGAGAAACCAGCGTGGGCCAAGGAGGTAGGCGAGAGCGAGGAGCATGGTGGTGTTGCTCGTCTGCATCTGCAGGGCTGGGCACGCAGGTCGGGCCGAAATACATGCGGCAGATTGTGCTCTGCTGGGTCAGCCTCCAGCAGATGCCATTAGCTGTGCTGGAAACGCTCCCAGTTCAATGCAGCATGTGTGCGTCTGCGTGTATGTTTGTGCAAGCAAAGAGAGCGGAGGAAAGAGGTTTTTCCATGAGGGCATGCAAGGAGGAGGATGGATCCCTCCTGGAGGGGTTCAGCCATAGCTGGCGACTTGTGGACATGCCAGGAGCTCCTGATGTTCCTTCCTGGCATGTCCACAAGCCTGCTGGGGGTCAGGGGCGAATGCAGAGGGTGGTTGTACAGGGTTCCTTGCTGAGCACTAATTCAGTTCCCCATAATCAAACGGGGACCAGACAGCTTTCCCTCCTGTGCTCAGGGCTGTATCTCTTGGGGTTGCTCTTTCATGATTTTCAGGAAGGCAAGCCACATTGCTGAGTTTCTTTTTCTCTCCAGCAAAGAGGGAATTGTCACAGTTGTGAGATCTTGAATATTAATTATTGCCTGGCTGCATAGTCTTGAAAAGATGAAGACATGCATTGTCTGCAGTGTGGTTTCAGGATCATGTGCAAACTCTTTCTCCTTAATCTCTTTCTGGTGGCTCCAGTAAGAGTGGTGCCCACTCTTGCTGTTAATTTTTCTAAAGTTCTTTGTGTTTAGTTGGTTTAATTTTCTAACCCTACTCCCAGGCAGAAAGATCTTTTAATAACTCACCTGTTCTTCCTACTGAGCAGGATCACCGCTCTGCTGCCAAATGTCTGGCACCCTTTAGTCCTGGCAGAGATGCGATGTGCATCCAACACGTAGCTGCCTCCTGGTCTTTCCTCTTGACAGCCTTCAGCTGCATCCACAATACCTGCAGGCATCAAATGCTCAAGAAATTCAATCAGCTAGCCACTGCTAAGCAAAGGCCAATAATACGAACAGTTCAGAGATAGATGTGCGTGTCAAAAACTCTTTCACTTCTTTATACCTCCTTGGGTTTCTCCTTCTTTCCCTTCTGATTTGGTCTTCCGAGTCTTTTGGTGGCGATGCGCAAGATGACGTATTTTCTTAGAGTTGCAGCATTGTTCTCCAGCCCTTCCAGTGGAAGAAGAGGTTTGGTAGGTGGGTCTGCAGGTGAGATGTTCCAGATGTGCTGAGCTACCTCTGATGGGAGAGGCTTCCACCTGCGTGGTGCCTCTGCGGCATTGTGCAGAACTGGGTCTCTACTGTCCATCTCCAGAAGTGTTGATAGTAGGTAGCAGGCAGGAAAAAGGGAATAAACTCTGTCTTTCATTGCCTGGTTTTAAATAAATCCTCTAGAACGTTGCTAAAGTACCTCTGGCACTGTCTTCAAAACTATAACAAAGATACATAAAAAGGAATCTTATACTTTGTCTGGGGTGAAGGAGAAAAGTGCTGGATTTAGCTTTCCATTTCAAACACAAAGGCCCGTTTCCTCTGTTCCGTGGGGGAGGTGTCTGTCTTTGATGCCGTCACTGGAAGCAGGACGTTGGGAATTGTACCGTGTGGATAAGAGCCGCAGAATGTGGCCTCATACCCTTTGCTGAAATCACAGGGAAGATGAGCTTTCCTGTTGTTGGGGAACATCTCCAGCTTCCACCAATTAGCTCTCCAAGCCATTTATTCTTTACCTGTGTCACTCTGTCCGGTTTCTAATGAAATGCTCAAAGCAGCGGCTGTGGCATCTGTATCCTCTTGAGAGCAGTAGTTTGATGTACTGCCTTGACACAACACCCTTGGGAACTTCCCAAAACTACTCCTCGTGCCTCCATCCCCTGTTTTATCCACTGCATAGTCCCACTTTTAGCACAGTTCAGCTCCTTTGCTGCATATACTGAAGTACCATCCTTGCTGGCTATCTGTGTAGATGGGCTTGCGCGGATACTTAATCAGCCTACCATGGTTCTTGCTATAGTTTAGCGATTGCCACACCCAACCCATGCGTGCTAATTTAACAGAAATACTGAGACTTTGTTTTCCTTTGGGAACAAGGAGAAGACAAGTCTGATGCTCAGCCTACAATTTCTGGAGGCTCTGCAGAGCTTATTGAGGTATTTCCTGAGGATTTTGCATGACATCCCATACCGTCCTTTGTTTTATGCTCTTTGGTCTCCAGTCTTCTCTCGCAGGAGCTTGATCACCACAGCTGAGTTCTCCTCATGCCGTGCCCCTCTCTGCTTTTCATACCTCTCCTTATGCATTTATTTTCCCACCTCACACGTGGTGTCTCCAAGACCCTGCAGATGGGGGGTAAGGCATAAAAGGGAGGCTGTGGCCACTCACGTTGCAGTTGTGTCCCCACGTCCCCTTGTTAAGGGTCTGGCCTGTTGGTGAAGACAAAGCTCGGGGTTAGGATCCGGGCTGTACTGCATCTTTCATAGCTTCCCCGGAGCACATTCAAGGATTTCTCTTTTTTATGCTAAACAAAAGTCTGATCAAATAGTCCTACCAACACGCATGGATGCACATCCCCCTCTGCTGTCCCTTCCACTCATCTTCTTGTGAGCGAAGGGTTATCCACTGGAGGTTAACTTGGGATATAGCTTGGGTGCTGTCCCAGACCTGCCCTGTCTACCCAGGCACATCTCATCTTACAATCAAGGACTAGCAGGGCCTTTTTGGACATCATGTTGGGACCCTCTGATGATCCAGCCAGGGATGTGGCATTAGCACTCTAAGCAGTAGTACTGTAATTAGCAGCTCTCTCCGTTACTGACTCTTCTGTTATGGACCAGTATGTGCTAAACAAAGCGATGCAGATAGCCAGGTCTAACTTCTCAGTGACAAAGAAGCTTGGTCAGCTGAAGGACAGGTTTGGGCAGGTGTATGCCATACATGACCATGCATAAAGGAGAGGACAGGTTTATTCGGACATTTTCCATGCGGTGGCTGGGCCCTGCAGTGCTTTCCCACAGCTCGGAGCTTCCCGGGGGCTTGGGGCTCGGCTGTGCGTCACGAGCTGTGCTGTTCTCTGCAGCAGCCAACACACACATCACCTGCTCCTTCAGTCCCCGTGGCTTTTATCCTTCTCTTGCTTTGAAGTGATGTATTAAAACACTAGCAGCCTTCCGCTGGGACCTGCACAGAAGCTGCTAGGGATGTTTCCCATTTGAGGGGAATCTTGAGTTCAATTAGAGATGGCTGGAACCGGAGAAATGATGAATTCCTGCAGAGTTGTGCTGCTTTTTCCCCCTCTCTTCTTAGTGGTGGAGTCAGTAAGGCTCTATGAAGTATAGCTGGAGAGTCCCAGGAGCATCCTCTGCTGTGATGGTGCTACAAGATGCTAGCGAGGAGATGCTGGCAGTGGGAAAACCAAGCGCCTTTCTCCTTCCCAGTATACAGACATCCCCATTTCATCACCCTCCTCCCTTCTCCTCCACGCAAGCTTTGAAGTCCTCCATAATCAGCCGCGCATTACGGCTTGGCAGCGTGCCGGAGGGCGCCTGCAAACAGCCGGAGGGCTCGGCGGCGGCACCGTCTCTGCCTGCTGTCGTTCGTGCCAAGGCTTGGCTGGTAGCAGATGTACTGGACCGGGCCTGCGACCCAGCGCTCATGCTGCTGCTCCCTTGTTCAGAGGGAGTTCTGCTTCCCGCCCTGCTCTCCTTCCCATCCTTGCGTCTGCTCCCGTGGGCATCGCTGAACCGAGCTCTGCACGGCCTCTGCTAGCCGGTGGGCAGCGCCTGGAGAAGTTGTGATGACCTCTTGGGACACAGCAGTGGCCCGGGTGGTCCCTCATGAACTAGAAAGTAAAGAGTCCATAACACAAATCTCTTACCTAAATTTTATTCTGATTCCTGCTCAGTATCTGACAGAGGAAAAGATTCGTTTTTATTAATATAATGGCTCTTTTGTTTCATGAGTGTTTATTTACCTAAAGAAGAGCTGTGGTTCTTTCCAAGCAAACCTGTTTTAAAGATTGCCTTTTAACATCACATTGCCATGGTGGAATCAAGACATGCTAAGGGTATTTGGCACGTTAGTAATACGTAAATGAAAATATACGTCAGATCTCGAGGTAGCAAAAATTCTGCATAGCGTGTGCTGCATGAATATCAATGCATACGGTCGAACTGCAGGAGCACCCAGATTGCACATACGTCTGGGTTAGCTGAAACCGCTGCATTTCGATCCAGGGTAGCTGAAAGCGCTGGGCTCTGGGTTTATTTCTCTATCAGTAGCGGAGGTTTTACCCCTTCCACACATGACAAGGTGCCGGGCTCGCTAAATCCTAGATCAAAGCCAGCCATTTTCTGGCTGCCATGTTTATTCTTTTATTCAGATCAAACAAAAGCACTCCTCGTGGTGTTTATAGTAGCGAAGGAAAAGGGTCCCCTTGCTTAAAGATACATTTGAGAAGAAGCAAGAGCTTCTCAGGAGTCATCTTCTAGAAACACCTCTCTGAGGCGTGTTGCCTTTTCTTTATTTGTCCATTTCATATTCAGAAATGAATTATGCGCATAAATACAGAGTCCTTTCAGTGTCTTTAAAATGCATTTATTGCACAGTCTGCTGGGTAGCTTGGATTCCGTGATCATACAATGTATATGATATACCTGAAGAGAAGAGAGCTTCCTATAGATATGCACACCTTGGCTTTCAATTGGAAATGGCTTTTTATGGGGCATTCACCCACTCTCCCCCTCTCGCCGCAGGTGGAGGAGCGCTCCCGGCTCAATCGCCAGAGCTCGCCGGCCATGCCCCATAAGGTGGCCAACCGAATTTCTGACCCCAACCTGCCTCCTCGGTCGGAGTCTTTCAGCATTAGCGGTGTGCAGCCGGCCCGGACCCCACCCCTGCTCCGACCCGTGGACCCGCAGGTAACGGTGCTTCCCCCGGCAGGCTCACCTACCGGAGCCGGGATGCTGGGGGTGCTGGTAAGGTAACAAGAAAAAGAGCGGATTAGAGGGAAATAGTGTCTTGCTCCCTGGTTTCTCAGCCTTAAGCATCTTTGTGAGTAAGAGCAGCATCTACATTCATGAGTGGATTCCTCTTGTCACCTCCATGTGTTAGAGACATCACGCTGGTTTATACCTTCCTTTGAAGCATCACGTACTGGTTACTGCCAGAAACAAGCTGGAGGACCGAGAGGAACCGCTGGTCTGGTCCAGTGCAGCAGTTGCTCTGTTCCTCTTCGGATCTGGTTTATGTAAAGGACTAAAAAAAACCACAGCGCCTGGTACAAAAGACCCAGGACGCTTTGATGCTGAGAATCATCAGAAAAAGGTTTTGCTTTCTTTGCCGCTTTAATTCAAGGTTTTGTTTTGGTTTTCCATTGAGTTGACATCAGTCACAAACACATCTGGAGAGGGCATAGATCACCATGACCATCTAAAAATTCCTCCCAGCCACGAGGTCTGTAAGTACTCTGCCACCAACAGCTCTGCACCGAGTGTCGGTGCTGGCTCTGGTCCAGCCCCTGGAAGTGCTCTCGCAGAGCCGCAGACTCCAGTGGGGATTTCAGAGGGAAGTACAAAGCCTTTGCTCCATGTCCACGTGGGCTTTCTATGGGAAAATGCACCAAGTACGTGCCATCCACGTGTGGTATGCGCACCTGTAGGTCACCAGTACAATGTCAGCTTTGAAGAATCATAGAATCGTAGAGTCATTAAGGTTGGAAAAGACCTCTAAGATCATCTAGTCCAACCGTCAACCCAACAAGAGGACACATGCAGGAAAGCCCTTAAACACACAGCTCTTTTTTCCCCAATGTACGTGGTCTATATACTTTGGGAAGTGGGTAAAACCCCACTTCACTCTAATCTCTCTGATTGACCAAATACTTCTCAGTGACCTTTCTGATGACCTGTCATGTCAACAGCTACAAAGACTTTTGTTTGGCAATAAAATACTAATGGAAAGGTTGTTTGAAACCCAGAGACCCATGTAAATGTATGCACGCATACACATGATACGTGTACATGTGTACATGGACATGTATGCAGAAATGTCAAATAAAAGTTACAGCCCCACGGTATCGAAGTGCAGCTTCATGGGGTCCTGGGAAGAAGCTCCCATTTCACAAACTCTAACTTTTGTGAATTTCTCAGATTTCCCAAAACAGATGTCAGTATTCCTTTCACTCGTAACCCTTAGATCTATAGGGCTGATCCATGGGATAGGGGCTACCTGAACCTATAGAAACTCATGCCTCAAGATACTTTTTTTAAGCCATCTATGCCTCAGAATTCCTGACGATTTCTTTTTATTAATTATTATTTATTATCGTTTCCTTCTTTTTTTTTTTCATTTTTAACAAGGAAAATCCATGCCAAACCTCATTAGCACAACCTTAGAGGTGCAGGCGTAGGAGCTGGAAATTCAGCCGGCGGCAGCAGAGCCTGGGGCGGGCACGGCGAGTGCGGGAGCTGGCAGGAGGGAGCTGCCCCTGCTCCTGCTCCTGCCCCTGCTGCTGGGGTGGTACCCACAGAACGGCGTGGGGCCGTCGGTATGAGCCTTATCACCATGCGCACGCAGGAGCGGTCAGGACTGAAGCATGACATTGCCTGATTTTAAAAAAGGCTGAGCTGCGCGAGCGAGCGTGATTTTTAATAGATCTTGCGTTGAAGCGATAGAAGTCAGAAGTTCCTGAAACCAAGGCAGTGCTGATCTCAAACCGAGGGGGCTTTTTAGTGCATCCGAAGTGCTAATCAAAAATTTTTTTTTAAAAATCAAATTTTTAAACATTTTTTTTAATTCCTTTTTTTTTTTCCATTTTGTACTGATAGTTCTGTTTTGACTTGGTGCTTAGATTCCACATCTGGTCACTGTGAAATCCCAAGGAAGCTCCTTGTCTGGGTCTCAGTCACTGCATGAACAGCCTGCAAAGGGACTGGCTGGGTTTCAGGAGGTTCTGACGGTGACCTCTCACCGCACTGAGATGCCAAGGCAGAACTCGGACCCCACCTCAGAAAACCCTCCTCTGCCCCCTCGCATTGAAAAGTTTGACCGAAGTTCTTGGTTACGGCAGGAGGAAGACATTCCACCAAAGGTAACACTATCGCTCCTCACTTTCAGCACGTCAAAGAGGCAATCCCGGAGCTAAGTCCCCGCGGGACAGTGCTGTGCTCAGCACCTCCAGCAAAGCAGAGCGGGCAGGACCGATCCCATCCCCGTGGCTCCGCGGCGGGTACCGACCTGCCGGGGGGCTGCATTTCCCGAGGCAGTTTTTGCACGAGATGCTGGGAGCCGCTCTCGGGTGCACACACAGGGCTGCAAAATAGCGTTGCCCTCCAGCAAAGAAAGTTCTCGAGCCTGCACAGAGGCCAAAGCAAATTAATTTCTCCTTTCCCTAGAATAAAAAAAAAACATCCTTCTGTTTAAATAGAATTATAGGAACATAAAATTTGTCATACTCAGTAAGACGGGTCCTTTTTAGTCCGGTACCGTGCCTCCAGTTGCAATCAATATTTGATGGAAGACTTGTAAAGGCTCCAGCAGCTTTATACCTTCATTGACATTTTGGCAGCGTGTGGCAGTACCTCTTTTAATTAAGACTTTTCTGGACCAGTATTTCGATCGCATTGTTTATACACCTTCATTTTTGGAAGAATTATAACTTGGCCATTAAAGTTCCTCTTACAGTGAATCAGCGCTCAGCCTGGGAGGATTTTTACAGAGGGGAAAAAATGATGACAAATTGATTAGTGACAGTGAGACGGTATTTGTCCCTGATCGAGAGGCAGGATTTCTGTGTATTAATAAAGTGACTTGCCTTTTTAAGAGCAAAATATCAGCTACGAGGTAAGCCTCCCTGTGCAAGGGATCTACGGTGGCGTGACAGATATGTTAATAACATTCCTATTTCTGCTACCACCAAGTGATAAGAGACGTTGGTGCTTGCTTAAGAGGGAAGGCAAGCCAGCAGCTCCCGGAGTTGTTCGTGTGCTCTGCTCCTCAGTAGTGCAGAAGTTGCTTTTAACCCAGTTTGGAGAAACCCCTTGCAATTTCAGGCTGGCCTTGAGTGCTTTGAGAAGGGCATCTCTGAACAGCAGTAATGTGCTGCGCGGTGAGACCACAGCACCTGCTCCTTGGTAAAAAGCTGTTTTCTAGCACTACGGAGTATTTTCCCCCTCGACTGAGGGAACATGAGCTGTGGAAGGGGTCCCCACCAGATCGCATTTAAGCCGTCGTGTCGGCAGTAATACCCATGAGGAGTCTGACTTCACATCTTACTGCCCAAAGTGGGTTTGATGTGTTTGTAAGCGGGAACGAAAGGACTGCCCCGTGAGGCAGGGCCGGCCGTCTCTGTGGTCCGGGGTCTTGTTTCTGCCAGTGCTTACGGCTGGATGCTTCAGAGGAAGGTAAAAAACTCCCCGAGTCCCGACTGCAGAGTACCCTACCCGGAGGGGAGATTGCTTTTTAATGAGACAAGCTGTAGCTAGCGATGCTGCAGAATATAAAGCTCGCTCGCTCTCTGAATCTTTTTATCTTGCCTAACATAACTGCGTGTTTATTCTCAAAAAAACAAAAAAGCCTAATCCTTTTTTTGCTGATCCCACCAAGCCCTTGGCCTCTCTGTTATCTGGTGCAAGGCATTGCACGGTGAGTATCGTCGTGCCTCTCCACGTCAGCCTGCGCTGCCTGGTGATGAGAGACCACCGTGCCTGCGGCCCCGTGGCGATGCCCGTGCTCCCGCGGGACGAGGCAGGGCTCCGGGGTTATCTGCCGTAGCACCGGTGGGCTGCGGTGGGCTTTGGGTTTCTGCTGGTGATGGTAGTGGTGAGCCGTCCTGCTGGCAGCGGGGTTTTGGCAGCGGCATCCGAAGCTCAACAAAGCTTTAGGGTTTGATAGGTGGTTCAGTCTGGATCTTTCCACTGTCAGTCCTCTTGTTTGTCCGCCAGTCAACACCTTCTCTCTGCTGGTGCATGTTGTATCTGACCTAGAGATGCTAAAAACTCCACCGTGCCTGCTGAAATGCACTTCAGTCTGAATTTTACCTTATAAACTACTTTTCAGGAGTTTGTTGGATTTAGATTATATATATGTGTGTGCGTACATTCAGCTTTTGGAAAAGTAAATGCCCTGTTTGCTGGTAGCCGGGCTGCTCCGTGTGCTGCTCGGGGCTCCTCTGCTGGGAGCATCCCTGGCCGCACCTTTGCAGCTCGTTTCTGTCTCACACTCAGGTGATTCCTTCTAAAAGCTTTGTGTTTTATAATTGCTATAAATACTGTATATCTCTCAGTGGGAAATCAATTGTAAGTTAAGTCTTAGGGCAGTGCTGAAAGGTGATCGCTCAGATGTGCCAACGGCCGCCTGACGTGGTGGGGCAGGCTCAGTGACGGCAAATATCTCCATTCCTTTCCAGGTGCCTCAACGAACCACTTCCATATCCCCTGCTCTGGCGAGGAAGAACTCCCCAGGGAATGGCAGCGCCCTGGGGCCCCGGCTGGGCTCCCAGCCCATTCGGGCAAGGTACGGACACCGAGGGGGACAGGCAGGAGTGATCCCAGTGCTCTGCTGCCTGCGTTCCTCCTGGCATCGCTCAGCTGGGGAGCCCGAACGTGGGCTGGGGTTCTGCCCTGCTTTTGCTCACTGGTAACAACACAAGATTTGCAATGCTTCTCTTGTCGCTGGGATGAACTAGTTTTGCATTCGTTAGTATTTTGTAACAACAGCAAAGGCCATGAGCACTTGGATCCCTGGAGGTTTTGCTCCCTGGGCTGAATACGTTCCTGGGCGTTGCAGGGTTTGGAGGTGGATGCTGCATCTGCTGCTGTGAGGTCAAACAGGAATTTGGGCGCTCCCTTTAGTGGCATTAGGTTTTGGTTCTCCCAGTGTCACCTCTTACATATAAGGGGGTCCATATAAGCCAGTGGGGAGATCTCAGGGATACATACCATACATTTTTCTACCGTCAGAGCAGCTTTTCACAGATAATGACCGAGGAATGTGCCGGGGGACAGACACTGATACAGCTTGATGAGATCTTCCTTAGAGGTAGATCAAGGATTAAATTCCTTTCAGCTTCCTAGGACTGGGGCCTTTAGCTTAGCCAGGTCGAGCTCTTCGGCACAGCGGTGTGCAGGACGTGCTCGTAGCACCCCGAGGAAGGGTGCTGTGCCGCATCTACATCTGCCGTGCCAGAGCTATCCATGGGCACGTTTAAAACGAGGAGGGAAGCTGACAGGCTGTGCTCAGAGCCGGATGGAAAAAACGTGGCTTAGTCATGCGAGACCTTGCCTCTGGTCCGCAGAGCATCGTGGGCAGATTGGGACCTCAGACAGGCAAACCTCAGGGTAAATACATGTTCCACGTAGCCTTGCGTGATGGAGCTCCTTGGTTTCTTCTTCCTGCCTTGTCCTTTTAGGGTGAGGTCAAAAAGCGAACACTGGGATGCTCGTAGCCATGTGCTGTCACCAGTTTTCAGCATACATCTTTCTTTCCAGCTCGGTGCCCCAGCCACGCGTCGGCAAACTCACGTACAGCGGGCAGCGGCTTAGAGTCGCTGGCAGGGGTAGCAGAAGGAGGAGGAATCTTTGTTGTTGTTGTTGGTTTTTAAATTAGACAAAAAACCCATGCATAGCATGGTTGGTTCCTCTTTATTGCTCAAGGCTGAAGCATTTTGTATTCTTGAAAATGTTGTTCTTCTAATTAGCTGTTGCTAGGAGGACAGTTTGAAATGCGGAGGGGTATTGGACTGCATGGTCCTAGTAAGTGATAGTATTGGAATTAAAAAGGATAACGGGATTCTGTGGGATTCAAGTTGAAGGTTGCTCAGTGTTTCCTTCAGCCTCCCGGTCCCAGCCCTGGTCGGTACAGGTAAATACATTAGTATTATTTTATTCAAATATATTTCATGAATTAATTTAGCTAAGGACATGACAGCTGGGTGAGGAGCGTGAGCTGGAGGCCTTCGGTTTGATGAAAATTGGAAATGATTAGGATGCTGCCGTGTCCATTAAACTTAAGTATTCAGTGAAATAGTTCCACAGCTCATTTCTCTCACAGTAATGTAGCATTTCTCCAGTTTTCCTTTTTAACTGCCTCTCCTATCGGTTCTTGATTCCTCCCATGCCTAAATGTAAATATCATTAAAATATGCTTTCTTTTATTTGTTACGCTGTTGTAACAAATGAGGGGATATTTCCTTGCACGCAGAAAGTTGCTGCCTTGCTCTTAGCATTTTTATACCCACCTGTGTCAAGGCAAGATAACACCGAGCAGTGATTTTATATAATACCCATGCTAGGCAGCGTCCAAACGATTCCGCCAACGACCCCGTTAGGGCAATGGGCCCTTGCACAATTTGCACCGTGGTGGTCGTTCTCCGAGGGATGCGGCACGCACGCTCCGCACACCTTGCTTTTCATGTGCACAGCCTCCAATTGCAATTGCATTCCGTCATGTGGCAGTACTGCCGCGTCATTTTTATGTACGCGAGGGCCTAATTGGACTCGATGGAGAAAGCTTTCTGTACGTTTTTAATGGGGCTTTGAATAATAAGATCGCTTAACAGGAATATTGTATAAAACCAAATTGCATAACTCTGCCTTGAACGTGTCTTCTGATGTCATTTCAGTGCCAAATAAGAATTAATTTCCTAAAGGCGTCTGCTACTCTGAGAGATATCAGTCACTTTTTGTGTATCAAGGATGCTTTTTATTCTAGATTTATGTATGACAAGGGTGAAAGAAATCAAGGAAGAAAAGTGGCTGTCTCATGCAAGTTTAAAGTGAAGCCATGAAAATTGGGAAGTGTGATTAAGTAGCAAAAGCGATCTGCAGCCTTGCTGCAAACTTGAGATCCTTTCTTCGCTGAAATATTGCTTTGTCTAACAGCGATTTGCAAATTCCTGCTTTTATGATGAATATTGATGGTTAATTCAGATAACTCCAGCGTTGCACATGTACCAGCTGAAGGGGAGTTCTGAGCAAAGAACCTTTCGATTTTTGCCAAATTTGGCAAAATAAGAGTAGAAGGCTGCTCTAGCCAATTTTTCACCACGGTTGTGGTCCACCTCCATAAGACGTTGAGTGCTTAATTCAGCTCCCATGGATTTCAGTGGGGCTTGTGGGCTCAGTAGCTTCAGAAGAGAAGACCCCAGCCCTGTCTCCTCCAGCAGCGGAGGTGTCTCCTCAACTCCCAGCTGTCCCCATCAGTGTGGGAAGGATCTGAAGCCCCGCAGGTCCATGCAGCACCATCTGACGGTGCCCCTCTGTTTTGTGCTCCTGCAGCAATCCGGATCTGAGGAGGACGGAGCCCATCGTGGAGAGCCCGCTGCAGAGGACCAGCAGTGGCAGCTCCTCCAGCTCCAGCACTCCCAGCTCCCAGCCCAGCTCCCAGGGTGGGTCCCAGCCCGGCTCCCAGGCTGGCTCCAGCGAGCGCAACAGAGTCAGAGGTGAGGTTCTTGAAAACGTCCCTTAGCACCGGGTGTGCTTTCTGAGGCTTGGCTGATAAGCAGGAAGGGCAAGAGGTCTGTGATCTTATGTACGTTTTTTAAAAAAATTGAGAAACCAAAGGATTCATCATTTCTGATGCACGTCTCTGACCAGCTGGCCTCCTTGCGAACAGAAAAGCCGACACTCGCTTTTGCCTGGGTGCTGATGTGGGGTGCCCACAGCAGCGTGTGCTGCTCCCGCACTGCTGAAGCATCGCAGTGCCAGTAACTTATACAAAAGGAGATGGGGTTTATGCTGTAGCGTAAAAAAAAAAAAAAGAATACCAGCATGCTTCCTATCTTCATTGACCCGAGCTGACATCTTCTGTGATGGTTTCTTTGGGATTGTGTTTCACTTTGGGTGGGTATCTCTTTTTTTCCTTTTTTTTTTCCCCTGAGCATCACCTTTGTGCAAAGCCTGAGATGGGAGCAGAGCAGTGAATTAGCCCGTAAGAAGCTTTCTCTGAAATGCTTTCACCAGGCAGCCGTGCTTACACTGGTTTTACGTTCCTAGCCAAATTGTTTCCTCTCATCTTAAAGCCACTCTTAAAGATATTCCATTCCTCCATTTAATCGCAGCAGGAGTTGCTAAAGCACATACAGCCCATACATCTGCATTTCTGGCACAGCCCCGCAGTATAAATCCCCAGGGCTGAAGCGCATTAAACCAAATGCTGCCTCCATGCTCTGAATTTTTTATGACTTGGCCATAAGATGCCATGTCTGTTGTTGAAATCGTCGCTTCTCGAGGTAGTCAATAAAAGCGATTTATCGCCAGTTGTCCTTTTTGGTTTGGTTTTGGTTTTTACTAATGAGGAATCCTGTGACAAATAATGTCCTAGCCATGTCAGGTGCTGCAGAGCTTTTGATTTATCACATGCCCCGCCCTGTTGCAGAGCGAATTTGTTTCTTTAGTAGAAAAAAGGGCAGTCACGCTGCAAGAAGGCTGTCGGTGGAGGCTGGGCTGGGTTATGGTTTCTGTCGCTGTATGGAGGGACACTCCATGTAGTCAAGCAGAGAGGAGCAGGAGGATTTTTCGAGACCACAGAAGCAAAACGTAGTGAAATCTTGTTAGCTGGACAAAAATTACCTATTTACAGGGCATCCAGTCCTAAGCCTGGAATGTCCTTGTCTGCTTTCACCACCGTCTTCCTGCGCTTCATGGGCAAATAGCTGGGGAAGGGGCTGCCGGTGCCCCGGTGCATGGGGGAGGACGATGAAGCCCCCCACGCCCACCCATCCCAGGTGATGGGATGCAGCGACAGCTTTCAGCAGCGTTTTAATTCCCGCTCTCTCCGCTTGCCTTTCACCCAGGGAACGCCAAGCCCGAAGGGTCCCCTGTACTCTCCCACGAGCCTGCCAAGGTAAAGCAGGAAGACAACAGGGACGTGACGCGACCGAGCCGACCCGCTGTGAGTCTTAAATTATTTCCCGTAGGGACGTTGCCAGCCAGCTTGGCCACGTTTCCCTTCGGTGCAGTAGCACAACCGCGGGGACCCCAAAAAAGAGGCTAGTACCATTGCTCATCCAGTGGAGAGACTGGAAAGCGGTGGTACGGCGAGAGCCCGTGGGAGATTTGAATGCTTAAGAGAGTGCATGAGTTTTAATCAGGAGCCCAAGCCTAGGGGAAAGCACTTAAGCCTGTGTTTTCACATGAAGCAGATGCTTAAGGGCTTTGCTAGCTTGGGCGCGGTGGTTGCCGATGGCACATTGTTGTGTTCCGTGCTGCATGTCCCCCCGCAGCAGCCCAGCGGAGGGATGCTCTGCTCGGGAAGGCTGGGCCACCGGCCCCCGACAGCCTTCACAGCTTAAAACCAAACCTGGTAGCGGTTTCTGTACACTCCCGTTTTATTATTCTGAGCAAAATCTCATCCGAAGTGTTTCCTCCTGATTTAATGCTGTTGACATTTGTATTTTAAAACTGCAGAGTCAGCCTAATAACAAAATGAATTTCCACTGCTTCTCTTTTTTAATGTGTATTAATGTTTTGTTGATGTTGGTTTTTTTTCTCTACACTCCACAGCGTTGAGCTAACAATTCTAATTTTATTTCTAACCTGCTTGCCCTTCCTCTGGCTTTTTCCTGTCCCGATCTGTTTCCTCTGATGCTGATTATTCTTCCTTTACCCACAGAGCTATAAGAAAGCTATAGATGAGGTTAGTGATATCTTTTCTCAGTGGGTCATGCCTATGCAAGGTTGACTAGTTAGCGCTTAATATCGAACCGGGTTTTCTTGGTGCTGACATTGAAAAAGGTGGCGATGCAATCTTGGGTCAGATGGGAGACCGAACGATTGCGTTTCGGCGTAGGGAGCCTGCCTGCGGGGAGGGGAGCGGCGCTGCCGGTGTGTTCTGCTCAGCCATGGGCTGCCTGAAACCCGCTGGCCAGACCACTTGCATGGAGGCCGTGGCAAGAAGCACCCCAACTTTCACGCGCGGAGCAAAGGGTGCTGCCGTTGTTGGGTGTATTTGAAAGAGAAGGAGCGAGAGCGGAGGTTTCTTGTGCCGGTGGAGGTGGTCCAGGCAGCCTGCACCGCTCACCACATTCTGCTCGCAGCTACAGCCCCCGGCCACACGCTGATTTCGGTGGGGCCATCAAGCGCTATTTGAAATGCGGTTTAAGCCTAATTCGAACGAAGGCGCTTGGCAAATAAAGGAAAACAGAGCAGTGGAATACAGTGGGGAGTTCATTCTCATGGACCAGACCATCAGCTGGAAAGGCAGAGTCAGCGGAGCTGTCTGGGATGTTGATGGGCAATGCTAGTCTTCATCCAGCCTTTTAAAAAAATCAGAGTCTCGAATCACACCTCTTTCACCATATGATAAGATTTTAAAAGTGTGTGCATCTGGTGATGGGAAATGCTTAAATGTTCATAGGAAGAGACCAAACATTCCTGATTTAGCATTTAAGTTGCCTGACACATGGGTGGCTGTGCACACACTGCTCGTACCCGTAACTGCAGGGCTGCAATGGAAAGCACCACTATCAGCAGCCTCTCCTGCAGCCTCTTTCCTCTAAAAATAGAAGACATGAAAGAAGGAAGATGTGCTGGTTAGTTAACTTGTTCTCTTGGATAAAACATGAGCAATGCGTTTTGTTTAACGAGGTGCTTTGTTAAGAAAAAAGCACGTAAATCAGAGTCTAAATAGAGGCAGCGTGTGTGCGCTAAATTCAAGTTCAATGAGCTGTGTGATTTTGGAACCCAATCTGACTTGATTCCAGCAAATATTAAAACTCAAGAAGTCTTTGTAATTAGAAGTAATTAAAGAGCACTGATACTGCTAACTTATGTATTATGTCACCCTCAGTAATAACATTTCAAACACATGTGGAACTACAGAGCACTCTCTAGTTGTCAGATTGTTTTTGGTCCAAGAGCAACTCAACGAAGCCGTTTAATCCTACAAAGTGCTCATTACTTAGAGAAAATGATAGCATCAAAGAATTAACCATCCCGAGGCAAAGCTTTAACTAGGAAATACGAGTTATCTGATGATATTGTCTGGGAGTATTATTGCTGTTAGAACTTCCGAATTAGTTATTAAAAACTAATTAAGCTGATTTTTAAAAGACTTGAAAGTGGTGGGGTGTCTTGAAGCATGTTAGAAACGGAAGGTGCGAAAAAGAAGTAATTTTCACAGTCCATCGCTGTGAGAGAGGAGGGTTTAGGGGTAGTCCTGCGCTGCAGGAATTTCAGCTGCAATTTTAAGAGGCCCTCGTGCAGTCCTAAAGTCCTTTTTAAAGTTGAGAAAGCTCTAAGCCAACTCAAAGGCAAGTGCTCGATAAAGAGCGTATTTTATACTCTACATTTTATACTCTACATTTTATACTCTGCATTGTTAAGCTGTTCAAATTTTCATTGATTCTTATTTAGGAAAAGAAGCAATCGTATCGTAGAAGCTGCTGCAGCACTAATTAAAATAATTTGTTGTCATGACTGCAGATTTGAGTGCGTTTCAATCCCAAACATGTTGGCATCGGAAGTAAACTCTTGTAGTACCACATTCTCTCTTTAACCATCATAAAGAGCCTTTCTTTAAAGGTACAGAGAGCGTTTGGATTTGGAGAGGGATATATACTGCCCATCACAGGTACCTGCTGGGAAGCAGGGATTGATCCTTTTGTTAAAAAACAAGCTTTTTTTGGTACACTAATATTTACGGGTCTGATGCAAAGCTCTCTGATGTCCATAGGAGCCTCTGCTCTACGTCAGAGGGCAGGCAGGGCAGGCAGGCAGGCAGGCAGGCAGGGCAGACCTGGGAGCAGAATGTGCGGTTGTCCACCGGTGGGAGCCCGCCGGGAGGTGTGTGGGTCACCAATAACCAAAGTACAAATTGCTTGCAAAACGTTCCTGCTTCACGATTAAAAAATAAACTGGGTTTGCATCTCAGCCATAGAAGTTTTTCCATCGTTTTCTTCATGTGTCGCCGGGATAGATTTTAAGAGCTCCCTTTGCAACCGTAATTAATATTGCCGTAGTCGCCCTGCTGGAACGGTAAACTGGAAATGCAGTAAATGAGAGTATGGCCGTAAGACAATTGTGGAATTTAGCCTTTTTCAATGAGTTTCTTTCTCCCTAATCCTTTATCTCTGACCGAATGCACTGATGCCTACCTCGGTCACTAAAATAGGGAGAAATGGTAAGACTGACAATTGCGATGCTTTGTTCGTCATGTGCATGTCTTGTGCAACAGAGTTCTCTAACCCATTCTAATTCGAGCTCTCATGCTTTTCTGCCCTACTGCTTCCCCCTGCATTGCTATAAAAGCATGTAAGATAACAAAAAGTCTCTTTTCTACACGGTGCCTGCCATGTTCCTTGTTTTGAAATAGCAGTGTCTATTTTATATGACTGTCGGGTCTGAGGCCTCATCAAAGTCATGGTAAACTGAAAAATTATTACTAGGCTTTGGGACTGCTCCTATCTTTCTTCTTGTTTCAAGGCTTTTTTTTTTTTCCCTCCCCTTAGCTTGTAGGCTGCCACATTTCACATAAAGTGCTTAATGGGTCCCGCTGAGGGATGTTTTTTTTGGTTTTTGGGGTTTTTTTGATCGTGTGGCTGACTCAGAGCTGTGACTCCGAAGTCTGGCTGAGCTGGGTGCTTCTCCTCGTGCTCCTCACCGCCTCTCGGCAGCCGCCCGACGGCCCAGACTCACACGGAAGCAGCTCTGGACGTGGGGATTGCACCACTCCATGGGAGATGCTGTCATTGCTTCCTTCCCAGATGCATTTATTACAGAATAAATACAATTACGGGGTCTCTTTGAGAAGTTTGAAAGAAGAGAAAACCCTGCAGGAGAAATTCTCCAAGCCAATCTTTGAAATGACGTTGTTTTCCAGTTTACTATGATGGTGACTGAACTTCACCTTTTCCAACAAATATAATTTTGTCGTGTATATACATATAAGTGTGTGTATATATATGCACATACACGTTCCAAACAGAAAAAGAAGAGGTTGGCTATTGATTTTGCAGTGAGCGTAAATCAGTTTTGTTTTGTTTAATAAATGCTACATGCTACAAACATTGTCTTACATTCGTCTCATGTTTGTAACGACTCCGTAAAGCTATTTCTTGTTGCTCGTGCTGTTAGCATTGGCTTTTGAAGAGATGTGTGTGACGTTCTTCTCGCTTTAAATGTAATAACCGTTGCTTTCTTGTTTTCTTGCCCCCATCCCCTTTAGGATCTGACGGCCTTAGCCAAAGAGTTGAGGGAGCTGCGCATCGAAGAAACCAATCGCCCCCTGAAGAAGGTGACGGACTACTCCTCCTCCAGCGAGGAGTCGGAAAGCAGTGAGGAGGAGGAGGAGGATGGGGAAAACGAGACACATGATGGGACCGTGCCTGTCAGTGACATCCCACGGCTTATGTAAGAAGCGCTTTCTTTTGGGGGGAAAACCGTGAAAGCGCGGCGTGTCTTGGTCTGGAGGAGCCGTAGCTGTGATACGGGACATGTCCAAAGCACGTCGGTGTTTGGTGGCTGGCACTGGGAACGGCGTCATGGTTGCGAGGGGTAATTTACTCAGATGGGTCTTTTGCCTGGTCCAAACTAGAGATACTTAATGGGAAAAACCGAATTATTTCCACTGCATATTCAGTGAACTTGGACTCCAAGCTGATGGACCTGTTCCTGCTGATGAGCAAGGCGGGTTTTTGGCCAGAGTGGACGCGCCTGACTTCATCCATACCTTGGATGTGCCCACAGGGTTGGGGTTGGCATGTTAAAGCTCTGCCTGCTCTTGAGCCTGGTCTTGCCCCAAATCAAGCCACGCAGAAGTGCAGTACTTGGTGGCCTGCCCAGTACCAACTGTTAGAGCCAGGATTATAATAACGCTGAATCTTTCTCTTTGATTTTTGTCCTTGGCTCAGTCACTGTGCAGGCAGCAAAACGTGGTGGGCTAAAATGCTGAAACGAAAAAGTCGGCAGACTGTACTATTGCGTCCCCATTATAGGTCCGTATGGGACACTTGTGCTTTTCAATGTCTCTAGGTGAGGGCGGAGGGCAGCATAGCTTCAACACACACAAACCAGCTGTCATCGTGCAGAGGGAGCTCGTGGAGCATCCCTACCCGCGCTCCCTACCCGGTGCTTTGCAGCCCTAGCACTGCAGGGGCGTTTCGGGGGGCTCTCCGCCTGGCAGTGGGGTCTGACTCCTGCCCCTTTGAATTCGCAGAGGACTTGTGGGAAGGCTTTAGGGGATTATTTGCATTTTAATCCTTCCATCCTTCCTGCTAAGTGAATTATTAGTCAATATAGGTGTACCTGGCTTCATAGCGGTGGGGCGTGGAGCGGCAGGGAAGCCCTCTGGGTGGCAAGGAGAGCCAGGGGGTCCACATTATACAGAGTTCCAAGCTCCTGGGTTGGAGCTTCCTTCCAGCAGAAGAAGAAAAATCAGAGCTCTTGGAATTTGTTGGAGAAAGTCAGGAGACGGAGGGATGGCTATGAATATGCAGCAGTCGGGTGGGCAGTCACGCATGCAAGAAGGGGCCTCAGGCTGCTCGCAGAAGAGGAGTTAATCTGTGGAGTGGTTAATCTGTGCTGACATCCTTCCACCAAACACCTTGCGTTTGACACAGTGCTTTCCAGTGGATAAAATATCTCACTGAATGCTTTGGAGCCAGACGGGTTGGACAACAGGCATGGTGGTGAGAGGGACACCCCAAATCCACTGCCAGCCGAACGCTGCTTGCTCCGTAACGTCCTGTCCATGAATGTGCCCCCAAGACTGAACGCTGGGGTGCAAACCCTTGGTGTCCCAGTGAGGTGGCAGAATCTCTGTCCATATCTAAGCCTTCGTGGGTATCTGCGGGCATGGTTGCGCTGCTGTGTGTCTGGGGAAAAAGAAAGCAAATGCTTGGCTTTACACCCTTATTTCACAAAAGGAACCTTAACTCAAGTTCAGACTAGATGTAGTTGGGCATTTTTCTATCAAAGCTTTGTTTTTCCTATGTTCAGTGTTTTTCCATTAGAAACTGGGGCCAAGAGGGATCATCTCATCTTCTCCTGCACTTTCTGAGTGATGTTTGTGTAACCCATTTTTAAACTTCCCTGGGCATCCTCCCGGAGCACTGGGCTGCTCTTCATTCCAGCTCTGTCCAAGTCTCTCCTGCTGCAGGACAAGCCCATCCATCACTTTGTGTCCCAGTGGATAGGAGGGACCATTTACTCCTTCCATCTTTACAGATACCTGTTCTACATCTGAAGACTATGATGACTCCCTTCACCTCCCTCTTCTCTGGGCTATACAAGCCAGCTCTTGCTTGTGTCCAGGGATTTCTTGCAGGGTGACACTGAAATTTCGGACCTCAGGGCTACCACAGCCATTCATTCACTTGCTGTATGGTCTCAAAATTAACATAACCTCCTTTGCCTCTGGTTTCTTATTTCTAAAACTGGAATAATTGTGTTATTTTCCCATCCTTTGGCGGTGCTGAAGCGCTAATGGTAGGAAGGAGGTGCGAGGTGTGGAAGGTACGGCAGAAGAATGGCACGCTGTTGTTGGGAGTGCTTTATTGACACCTTTCCAGTTGTACGTTTGATTTGATGCGGGCGAGGATCCATCATCGAGTCAGTCCCACCTTGGGGTCCCCAGGGCTCACATCTCGCGTCGGACCAGTAACCCCCTTGATTAATGCAGGCTTGCTTTGGCTTTTCACATCACCAGGCTCCCTTGTGAGCCTCTGGGCATTGACGAGTAGGTGTGCACGGGCACGACGCGTTAAAGAGTGAATTACTTCAGATCAATGGAAGGCAACCAGTCTGTATGGCTTTTACAGGCAAAGTAACAGGTCTCATCAGCAACGTCTTCATAACCACCATTGACATTTCCCGGCACGCAGGCAGGGCTGGGTAATCCGGAGGGGCTTTGTCATTTGATTTTGGATTCGTTTGAAAGCAGCGGGTCTGCTAAGAACGTCATAATAAAGTACCGGTGGCTCCTCCCCACCTGTGACATCCACTCCCAGGCAGTCCTAAAATTGAATGTGTTTGAGAATAAATTCCAGCCTCTCTCTTGACATAGGAGCACAGAAATAAATTCAAGGCGAAATCGTGCGTTGGGGCTACATTTTCACCTGGAAAACAGCAGAGAGCTCCAGGACACAACTTGTGCTCCTGCCTACACCTCCTCCAAACCCCATCCCCTCCCTTCTCATCTTTTGTCATCAGATGCTCTGATGCACTGTTCCCTTTTCAGGGGTTGAGATGGGGAATAAAGGGAGCGAATGGGTTTTTTTAAACTTTCTTAAGTAGAAAAAATAATGTAAGGTAGAGCGTGACTGCAGCTCCTCGTTACCTGTTTGGCAATGCTCCTCTCAGGGCACCTTGGGACCAGAACAGCCCTTCTCTTTGGTCTCCGTGCTCTGTCTGTGGTGTATCAGCCTGACCCTGCTGCTGTGTTTCTGACAACATAACTAATTTCCCCATGCATTTAAGTGGATATATTTTCTGCTTTTTCTTCCCGTGAGATACAAAGCCTTACCCTTATTGAAATAATACTGTATTAGAGGATTTTTCATCTAGTTTAGCAAAGGAAATAGTCATCATTAATGCTTTTCCCTTCTGTCCTCAGACCAACAGGAATTCCTGGAAGCAATGAGCCGTACAACCTGGGAATGGTGACAACCCACGGGCTAGAGACTTCCCATGCAGATACGTTTAGCAATATTTCAAGGGAAGGGACTTTAATGGTGAGGGAGGTAAGTTGTAAAACAAATATTTCCATGGAGCATCTTCAGGAGGTTTTGCCCATGTAAGCACAAAAACTAACAGTGCTGTGTGTCCGGAACACAAAATGACTGAGTAAATTGTGCTCCTTAGCGCTCTCGTTAATACAATTTACACTCAGAGCAAATGTGACAAGTGCAAATGTTTCTCAGAACTACAAACAGCAGTGAATAGTAATGCCAGGGCACGGCGGGGAGGATGCTCGTACAAATGACTCTGCCGTAATCCCACGATGGCTCCAGGCAACAGAAGTTATCTTCAGTTTACAGCGTTTAGTTAATACACTTGGAACCTGGCCCGAAGTCTCCTCTCTTCTTCCCAACCTTTGCCACCGTGTAACCATCAGAGGCGTGCAGTGTTTGTAGAGCATTTGGAGGCTTTTACCAGGGGCTGGTCCTGCTCGGGGAGGGCCAAGCCCCCCTCCCCACCAGCCAGCCGGCTGCGGGGGGCACAGGGCATCCCACACGCATGCAAGCCCATGTCCCTGGCTCCGGCATCACGGAGGTAAGGCTGCGGTGGGAGCAATCCTGATGACGGTGGTGCAGGAGTGAGGCAGAGGAGGCATGTTCAGTTGGCTGTGGAAGATCTCCCCCAGTGTTTCTCAGTTTCCCGGTTGCTGGAACGTGCTGGTGATGCTGCTGGAACCGCAGACGGGTAGCAGGTCTCCTGGTGAGGGGGCAGGAGGCTCGGGCAGTAAAACTGGGGAGTCACTTTCCTGCTGGCATGTAAGGCAGGTGGATGGGAGAGGAGAAGGAGTTGGGGGAGATGTTGGAGTCAGCAATCATAAAGGAGGAATGTTTAGATGACGTGCAAACTAGGCTTGAGCAGCATTTGAATTCTTAATTCCGCTTCTATAAAATACTCACATAGGAAGGGGGAAAAAAAATGAATGCAACTTTGAAAGAGAGGAAGGAGCTGGCAAAAGAAGTCGCAGCATATTTGCTGCCTTCCTCCACAAGTTTTGGAGCTGGGCAGCAACGCACAGCCCACCTAACCCCTCGCTGGCGCGGAGCTGTTGAGAGCAGGGAGCCCCGCAGCCTGGGCAGCCCTCTGCACATCCTTAGAATAGAATTTCATAGAATCGTTAAGGTTGGAAAAGACCTCTAAGATCATCTCGTCCAGCCGTCAACCCAACACCACCATGCCTACTCCTTGTAGCAGGGAGGGTGATGTGGTTGAGCAGGGGAACAAGTCACTGCCGTAACAGGCAGCTGTTTCTGAAGTGAGCTTGGTGTTAAGCATCACAACTGTAAAACACGTGCCACGCCAGCAAGGCCGTGTGAGAAAACACTGATGCAGAAGGGTTTAAAAGCCACGGGTGAGACAAGCAGCTGGGAAACCCCTTTGGGAGGAGGGAGCGTGATAAGAAACCCAAACTGCAGCCTCGTGCTGGGAGCTGTTTGCTCTCCACCACCGCCGTAGCCGTCAGAGGACAGAGTCGCTGAGGTCAGTGGGCTTTGGGCAAAGGGCTTTTTGCTCTTTGGCGGGACGGCAAGGTGGCTGAAGGTGATGGTAATGAGTGAGCAAAAGATAAATGTTGTCAGGGCTGGTCAGAAACTTGGTGAGCCTGTTCAGAGGGAGTTTTCCAGTAATCCCAGCAAATGGGCAAGTCTCTGTAACGATCTCGTTGATGTGCTCCGGGTAGGTAGGATTCCTCAAAATGGCAAATCTCTCAAAACGATAGGCAGGGAAGGGAGAAACTTCCCAGCACCTGCCTTGCACGAGGTGGGGATGGAGAGGAAGGGGAGCCCAGGGAAGCCCTGGGAACCTCGTGCGCAGAGCGAGACGCCGGTTGTTCTGCCGACGTTCTGCCGACGCTGCCGCTGTTCACTGCTGTTTTGGGTTACAGAAACATGCGACGGGGGCTGTGTTGGCATTTGCAGTCAGGCTACTCGCTGCCGTAGCTGTGCAAAGCTGTTAAGGCTAACGCTGATCGAGGGGTCAGATTCTGCTGTCACCGTGGCTGGTGGCCGCGTGGGAGGAGAGCTGGCCATGGGGTTTGCACCCATGGAGGCAAGAGCAGAATCTGCCCTACGTTCCTTGTCTCAAAACGACAGTGATCAGGCTTCTCTCGCTATCGTGGCTAATGACTCTATATTGACTTTGTGATTAATCCTGTCTTTATTTCTCCTGGGGTGGGGGGGTTGGTTTGCTGCTTGCCAGCTTGCATGGGGACGGAAACAGAGAGGGTCCTTCTCCTGCGCTTGCTCTGGGAACTGGGGGACTGCCAACGACTTGGTTTTGTTTGGTTTTTTCCCCTCTTCTTTTTCTCTCCCCCCCCCCCCCCCCCTTCTCTTTCTTCCTCATGCCTTGTGTCTCTGCAGACCTCTGGTGAAAAAAAGCGTTCTGGCCATGCAGCCAGCAATGGCTTTGCAGGTCACATCAATCTACCTGACCTGGTGCAGCAAAGCCACTCGCCTGCGGGCACGCCGACCGAGGCCCTGGGGCGAGTCTCCACGCATGCGCAGGACATGGACTCGGTGCCTGAAGTAGGTGGTGGGGGGGTTCCTCTTTCTCCTTTGCTTCGCTTTAAACAAGTATTAACATCTCTGCCCCGTAAAGGGGCTCTTCTGCTTTCCTCCCTGGCTTTCTTGGCTCTTCTCCCTCTTTGTGTCTGGTCCGTGTGGCTGAGCGTAGTGGAAATACAAGGGGATCTGATGGGTTATTGCTATGGCTGATGGTAGAAATTTATATTAGGTCTTCTCTCAAGCCCACTGGCTGGAGTTTTGGTGGTGATGGCTTGAATGCTGCCAACTGATGTGCAAGTCCCCGTTTTTTTTTTTTTTGCACTTGGAAATAAGAGGAAATTATGAGAACTAGAGATGCCATTAACTTCAGCTGGGCCCAGCTTCCACCTGTGCGATCTCTGATACTTACCATGACTCAAAAGATTAGCAAAACCCAAAGACAACAACATTCCGGCTAGTTCTTCAGACTAGCAAAACTCTGCACACCTTTAAAATCGTGTGTTTCCAGTCATGGCAAAGTATTTCTCCCTGGTAGCTGTTCTACAGGGACGCAATTGAACATTAATGTTGTATAAGGTGTAAAAAGTCCTAGAAAGTACAAGATGTGACCCATAAGACAAGGGAATTGGTGTTTCTTGCTCACCATCACCAGCTGTGGGAACCAGGCACAGTTCTCTGTTTTCCCATGGAAAATCAACCCATTTGGTGCTAAATAAGCTATTTGATTTAATTGTTTCTTTTCGTTTTGTTGGTTAGACATCAAAAGTTCTGTCATCGTATTCTCTTTCATAGAAATGAGGTACTTATTTTACGGTTTACTTTTACTAGCAGTATAAAAATAAAAATCGCTTGGAATTGGGCACTGGTAAAACATAAGAGCAGATGGTGTGTAACTTGACCTCAAGGTTTTATCCGTTTCCTCGTTGCCTTTAAAAGCGGCGATGAGAGAGTTGATCCTGAAAGTAACACCTTCCGCGGTCATCCTGGGACTGCTTAAACACAGGCAGACAGTAGGCAGGGATTGGGTTTAAATATATTCATTTCTAGAATACCGACCAAGAAGATTTTTTCCATTTCTAAAACTGCATTTTTAGGGCTGACTGAGCCAGGAGTGGGTGTAAGTGGAAACTGGGGGATTTAGTTCTCAGGCTTGCAGGTGACTCATGGTGCTGCGAGCAAAAAGAAGGGAGCAAGCACGACCTCACCCTGCAGCTTGATGCCGTCTCTGTAGGCCACCACGGAGGTTTATAGGCAGTTGAACAGGACCTGGAAGAAGATGAGGTCTTAATATTTTAAATAAGGGACTTGGAAGCTGTTAAAACACCAGCTTCTTAGGAGACTAGCTGAGTCTGAGCAAGGAAAAGAAATGCTCGGTGCGTTGGGACGAGGGGTTTCTTCGTAATGCATTTGTCGGAAAGCACCTGGCTCTCAGCTGGAAAGCACCCCTGTAAATACTGAATTTTTCCCCTCCTCGAATTGTTGGTGCTTTATGGAAAAGACACCCAGCGCAGGAAAAAAATGTGTATTTCTTGGATATGAAAGAAGCACGAAGTAGCGAGTTTATCTTACATGCGCACACGAATATCACGGCGTACTGCGTATGTAAATGTGATATCTGTTCCTGCAGCCTTCCCTGCCGCAGGCTGTTAGCTCCTTCCATGGGTCTCGGTTACCATGTACTTTTTGGAAATCCATCCCATTTCTATGGAAACAGGCGGGCTGTCAGGGACATAGAGACAGGAGGGAAGCGGGATGCGCAGCGTGGTTTTGGCAGGCGCAGGGCATGGATGCCGGCTCGCCCATGGGTGCCAGCCTCAAAACGCTTGGAAAGTTTTTCCTCCTAAACCTTTTTGTCACCCGCCGGAGGACAGGTACGAGCCCAGCCCAGTTTTGGTACGGATGTGCCGGCGCAGTGGTGTTCCCCATGGCACGTGTTCCTGCGGCACGGGCTTGTCCCCATGGCAGTTGTCCATCCAGGGGCTGCGACGGTGGCGTTGGGCGCAGGGAGCAGCCTGGGCTCTGGTGACTCGGTGACGTGAGAGCTGAGGAAGATTTATTTCAGGGAAGGAAAATGTCCTGAGGAAGAAAAATGTGAGCAGTAGTGTTGCTGCAGAAGGGCTTGGGTTTTGCTGCTGTTACAGCTCTTCATGGAGGTCATACATAAAGCACATCCCGGGTCGATACCGGAGTGGGAAAAATTAAGCTGCTCAACGAGGGGGGAAAATCACATCACTTTGATTCCCAAGGCAAGGATTTCCTTTTGCCTGGGAGAAGGTCTCAGCCCCGTTTTCTGCCTTAACAAAGCAATGGCTTTAAAAAGAAAGCAACGCGATGTTGCGGTTTGTTCCTCTCTAGATTACCCTGGCAAAGTATTGGCTGTGACATTCCCTGCCGTACCTGCAGGTTAGGTTTGGTTAGCTTAGCAGTGGCCCTTTCTGCAGCCCCACCTGAAATGCTGTAGACAATTTAAAACACGTTATTGAAATGGCGAGCGGCCCGGAGGTGATGTCCCCGTGAGGCGTGCTGAAGACCAGACTTTGGGGGGGATGGAGCAGTGTGGGGGATGCCGTCTGCTGATGAGCCTGAGTATCCGAGGCATTTTCAAACATCCCCTGTTCAAAAGCTCGCCCTAAAGTGTCCATAGCTCACCCCAAGCCTTCCCCATCTCCAGCACTTCAGATCCTCCCAAAACCGGAGCAGCCAGGTGTACCAAGGGGCATCGCTGGGTCCTGCCTCAGCGATAGATGTGAGGAGCAGCGATGACAGCCCAGCAGAACGAAAAATAGGCATTTTGCTGAAGAGCTGACTTTTCCCACTTCCCAGGGGCATCAATGTTTTGGGCTTAGCCCAGCAAAACCCTAGATAACAGCCGGCAAAAGCAGAGCGGTCTTACGGCTGTATGAGCTCTCCCGCCTGTGCTTTACAGGTCCTAAAACAGATTTCCATGACCTGTTGAAATAAAATCTTTGCTCAGACTGTGCTAGTTAGCCTTTGGCTTTGGCACAAGGAAAGCAACAGTCCCACCTTTTCCAGCTCTGAGTTACTCCGGTGGTCGCTGGTCCGTGTCAGCTGCCCCATGCCGGGGCTTTCCAGAGGCTCCCAGCGCCATCCAGCCAACCTCGGCTGCAAGGTGGGAGAGTGGGAAAAGCCCACTCCTGCCTTCCTGACTTCCCAGAGTGGGCTTTTAAGGCAGGTGTGTGACATGCAGACAAGTTGGGTTTTACCTGCATTGACTTTTGCCTCTGGCCCTGCGGCTTCTCCGCTAACCGGTCTCATGGCTGTGCTGTGCTTCTGCCTGCGAGACGAGAGCAGAGCCCGGCCCTGCTCCGCTCGTTTTCTGTTGCTCATGGACGCTCACGAATCCAATGTAATGTTTTTCCGGATTAGTTGTGGGGGAAGAGGAGCAAATGTTCATAGAGGGCTCGAAAAGAGCACCACCGGGACAGGCGCTGGGGCTGCTAACGAGAAAGTCTTACACATACACAAAATTACTGTTATTTCAGCGCTCTGAGATCTCTCTTTGCTGTTTCTTTTCCAGTATGGTATGGGAAGTAGCACCAAAGCCTCTTTCACCCCCTTTGTGGACACCAGAGTGTATCAGACCTCGCCTACTGATGAAGATGAAGATGAGGACGAAGAGTCATCTGCTACTGGTAGGAGGCAATGGGGCCAGTTTGAGAGGGGAGGGCCTTGTGGAAACCGGGTTGCGGAGCCTGAATGACCCCACTGAACCTCTTCTACATTTCACTTACTCTTGTCCAAATATTGCTTCTGTCTGCATCCTTGTGCTCTCCAGTTTCCATCCAACTTTTCTCCCCCACCAGTGAAACGCCACCAGAAGGGTCCAGGGGAAAACGGGGAACAGCAGAAATCCACCCACCCGTCTGCCTGGGCAGCCAGGAGAAATGTTCTTGGCAGAACTGGGAGGTGGTAATCGCTCCAAAAAGCTGGCAGTCATTGAAAACAGCTGGATATGGGCAGGCAGGCAGCGAATAGTGCTGATCAGCTCTCTGGGTAGGGCTGGAGGTCTGGGGACATCACCTGCTGACAGGCTTGGTGGTGGTTCCAACCCACAAGAAAATCCTGATGATCGCTCTTCCAACTAATAGCTCATAACATAGTGATACCAGAAAATAAACCAAGTATTGTCTTCCTGTTGCAAAAAACACCTGACAGAAGGGGTACATACAATTAATCCATCACACTCGCCGTTTTGTTGTTTCCTTGCAAGCCCTGTTCACCAGCGAGCTGCTCAGACAGGAGCAGGCCAAGCTGAACGAAGCTCGGAAGATCTCGGTGGTGAACGTCAACCCCACCAACATCCGTCCCCACAGCGACACCCCGGAGATCCGGAAATACAAGAAGCGCTTCAACTCGGAGATACTCTGTGCTGCTTTATGGGGTAAGCCCCTTATTGCACCGTGCCCTCAGCAAAGCTCTCCAGAGCTTTAGCAATGAAACGTGAATGTGTCATTGCAGAACCAACCCCTACCTCTGGTTGTCCCCTTCTCCATCCCCGGCAAGGCTAATGCCCCCGATTCCCTGCGCCGTAAGAGTGACTCTTCATGTTCATGGGAAGATCATAGCCTTAGCTGGGATCAGTCACTCTCTCGGTGGTAGCAGAGACGAGCTCGGGGTGTTGTCCTTGGGAGCAGCCATGGCTCCCAGTGCCCATTGCCGTCTCCTCCTCAGGTGTGAATCTGCTGGTGGGCACAGAAAACGGCCTGATGCTGCTGGATCGAAGCGGACAAGGGAAGGTCTACAACCTGATCAACAGACGGCGATTTCAACAGATGGACGTACTCGAGGGTCTTAACGTCCTCGTGACAATATCAGGTACGCCTCTCGTGCTCTCACCCCATCATTAACCTTCTCGGCCGTATTCTCGAGCCGTTCCAGCTCAGACAAAACCTGCCCACCACCGTCAGAGGGAAGCTCCCAGGGGAGGTTGGAGGTGGTTTATTCCAGAATCAAAGGGTTAGATCTGCAAGAATGCCTCCAAGAGCAATTTGCTCCCACTGCCTGCCAGCTCCGCTTCATCTGATTTTTCATCCATTTACTGATGGAAGAAAGGCTGGACATGAGCCAACAGTGTGCGCTTGCAGCCCAGAAGGCCAACCCTATCCTGGGCTGCATCCCCAGCAGCGTGGCCAGCAGGTCGAGGGAGGTGATTCTGCCCCTCTGCTCTGCTCTGGTGAGACCCCACCTGGAGCCCTGCGTCCAGCTCTGGAGCCCTCAGCACAAGAAGGACATGGAGCTGTTGGAGCGGGTCCAGAGGAGGCCACAAAAATGCTCCGAGGGCTGGAGCACCTCTGCTACGAGGCCAGGCTGAGAGAGTTGGGGCTGTTCAGCCTGGAGAAGAGAAGGCTGCGGGGAGACCTTAGTGCGGCCTTGCAGTGCTTCAAGGGGGCCTAGAGGAAAGATGGGGACAGGCTTTTTAGCAAGGCCTGTGGTGACAGGACAAGGGGTCATGGTTTTAAACTAAAGGAGGGGAGGTTTAGGCTGGGTATAAGGAAGAAATGTTTTACACTGAGGGTGGTGAAGCACTGGAAGGGGTTGCCCAGAGAGGTGGTGGAGGCCCCATCCCTGGAAACATTCCAGGTCAGGTTGGACGGGGCTGTGAGCAACCTGATCTGGTTAAAGATGTCCCTGCTCACTGCAGGGGGGTTGGACTGGATGGCCTCTAAAGGTCTCTTCCAACCCAAAGCATTCTATGATTCTATGATCTGCAATGTCCATCCTCCTGTAGCAGGGAAGGGAAGGTGCAGGGTACAGGCAGGATACAGGCAGATACCCCAGCAAGGCAGGTAGTCGCAGCTTGAGGGGGCAGCGAGCTCTGCTTTTGGGTCTGTCTGTCTCTAGCCATGAACCAGGGCTCCAGCTCAGACCAGGGCTGTGCTCAGGGTGCCCCGAGCACTGTGAGGGCCATGGGCTTGTCACTGTCCCTGGGTTCAGCCGGGAGCTCCGGAGCTCTCAAATCAGGCTCATGGGGTGATTTCTGGCAAAAAAGCAAAAGCTCTGTAGCTCAGCATCCCAGGAGAGCACCCGGTGTCCTCCCTGCAGAGCAGCCCCATGACACACACGGGTGGCGGAGCCGGGGCAGAGCCTTCTCCTGCTGATACCTGCCCTGCAGAGCTCATGGAGGGCAGCAAGAGAAATGCTCATTAGGAAAATTGCTTGATATCATCCTTCTGTCTACTTTTATGTTGTTCAACACCCCCCTGGGCTCACTCTGCATTCGCTGGCAAATTCCTGCTCCCTCCTTTCAGACAGGGCTCTTAAAAAAAAATGCTGCTGCGTCATCTGCCTTGCTCTGCAGCTCCCCTGTGGTTTTGGGGAGACAGCTCTGAGAAGAAGGGGTGGAAGATGAATAAGGGGGTAGCGGTCCCCAGGGACCACCAGCCCTTGAGACGGCGCTGAGGACAAACCCTGAGCACTTGTGGAAACCCACGAGCAGACAGAGCCCGTTTTATGGTTTGGGTACTCTCCCACCAGCCTCAGTGCGAGCTGTGTCCTGTCCCTGTATAGCGGGGGCTTTGCGGCAGGAGGGAGGTTTATAGCCAGATCGCAGCCATCCAAGAGGCCTACAGAAATTTGGCAGCCCCTCAGCGTTGCAGAGCCCAGCACCGGGCTTGTCAGCAAATAGCGCTGCCAGTCGCAGACCGAGGAGCTTGTGTCTCAGCTCCAGGGTGAAATTACTGTTGTACGAAGGAGAAGAGAGGAAAGAAACCAAGTAGCTGAGTGGTAAGAGAGCTGGGGGCACGGCCCTGCTGTGCCTGACCGTCTCTCCGTGAACACTGATTAGGAAGAGGAACATTTTCAGCCTGCGGTGAGCGAGAACCCGGTTCTTCCAGCCTCCCCATGCAGTTTGGGAGACAGAGGTCTGTGCTCTGCTTTCCATACCTTTTTTCCCAAGCGAAAAAAAAAACCACAACAACTGAACTACTATTTTCAACTTCATTGTGAAACGAACTTTAACGTTATCATCTTGTGCGTGAAAATAAGCACTGAAATCCCAAGATGCGCTGCTCTGACAGGGAAGTTTCCTTTGCCAACAGGAAAGAAGAACAAGCTGCGCGTGTACTATCTCTCCTGGCTGAGAAACAGGATTTTACACAACGACCCTGAAGTGGAGAAGAAGCAGGGCTGGATCACCGTCGGGGACCTGGAAGGATGCATCCACTACAAAGTTGGTGAGTGGCCTCTCCAGAAGAAAATGTCTGGAGGGATGCATTTTTGTTCTCTAGCCTTAGATCTGACCTGACAATTTCTCTTAAAAGTATGGGTAGACCACAGCCACAAAGAAATTTGGTCTTCATCTATATGTTTATGGTTGGACTCGATGATCTTAAAGGTCTTTTCCAACCAAATGATTCTATGATTCTATGTATTAGGTGGACACTTTGCCAAATGAGAACCAGCAGAGAGATAGCCTGAGAAGCTGTTCCTGGAGATGAGTTGTTCAGTCTTGTTGGAAAGAAGGTGAATGGTTTTAAAATTGGTTTTATTTTTATTTTAGTGAAATACGAAAGAATCAAGTTCTTGGTGATTGCCTTAAAGAATGCTGTAGAGATCTACGCTTGGGCTCCGAAACCATATCACAAGTTTATGGCATTTAAGGTATGTTTATCTTTTAACCAAAATACACTCTGTAATTGTAAATACGTGAGATTTCCGTGCTGTGCAGAGCAGAAAAGCGCCTTGCTTACATAGCTGCGCCCCTCAGAATGCCTGGCAGGAGATGGGATACATTCTGCCTGAAGGGATGGGATACATTCTGCTTACGGCTAGAAATTAAGCGTTAATATTAGCTTATGCTGGCAGGCTTTACTTGGGAAGTTTGCAGAAAGCTGACCAAATGTCCATGAGTTGGGTTTTTTGGCGGGGGCGGGGGTGGGGGAGGTAGTGTTGGTTTTGGTTTTGTTTTTTAACTTCTGACTAGTTTTTCACATATAGTATGAAAACAGGTTAGCATTATTTTCCATTTTTATTTTGCGAGGTCCTCTCCCCTTCACAGAATCACAGAATCATTTGGTTGGAAAAGACCTTTAAGATCATCGAGTCCAACCGTACCTGTCCACTACTAAACCATGTCCCTAAGCGCCTTTTCTACCCGTCTTTTAAATACCTCCAGGGATGGGGACTCCACCACTTCCCTGGGCAGCCTGTTCCAATACTTGACAACCCTTTCCATGAAGAAGTTTTTCCTAATATCCAATCTAAACCTCCCCTGCTGCAACTTGAGGCCATTTCCTCTCGTCCTATCACTTGTTACTTGGGAGAAGAGACCAACACCCACCTCACCACAACCTCCTCTCAGGCAGTTGTAGAGGGCGATAAGGTCTCCCCTCAGCCTCCTCTTCTCCAGGCTGAACAACCCCAGGTCCCTCAGCCGCTCCTCACAGCACTTGTGCTCCAGACCCTTCCCCAGCTTCGTTGCCCTTCTCTGGACACGCTCCAGCACCTCAATGTCCTTCTTGTAGTGAGGGGCCCAAAACTGAACACAGCACTCGAGATGTGGCAATGTGGATTCTGTTTCAAGACAAAGTCCAGGAGAATGACCCCCTCTTTCTCTTTTTCTCTCTCTTTTCATCTACCTCACCTTCCTTCAGTGAGACCTTTCTCCTCTATAACCTGCCAACGGGTATTTTGTACTTAGTACTTTAAAGCACTTTTCATCCTGAGCTCTGTGCAGAGACAAGTCACAAGGGGCAATGCCTTCTGGAGACGTTCATGCTGAGTAATCTCATTTTGCATCCTTCCAGCACAAATGGGCTTATTCAGTATTAGGTCACATTTGCTTTTTCTGAACAAAAGCCAGAATAAATGGGCTCAGTGACATGGAGAGCTCGGCAGCATTAAAATAGCCTGGGATGCAGCCTCCGCCGGCTCTGGTGAGGATGCTGGTTAGTGCTCCTGGTGCTGCTTCGGCAGTCGGAGGGGGCTGAGCATCCTTGCCTTGCCTTGTAGGCAGGGATCTGTCGGGACAGTGGGAAATACCAGCCACTGATTTTCCCTGTCAGGAGTCAGAGTGGTCCTTGCACAGAGAGCCAGGAGCCCTTTTCTCTCCCTGGGGGGGTTTCACCCTCCCGCTGAGGACCTAAGCCACGGAGAGATACTTTGTCCTGGATCAGTCCATGGCAGGGAGCTGGTCCCAGCCTGCATCCAACAGGTTGGATTGAACAGGGACAAGTAGGTCTTTGCTAATCTGACTCATTTCATCTGCCCAAACCGGAGCGTGATCCCTGCCGAGAGGGGAGGTGGGTGGTCACGGCCCTCTGCAGACTTTCATCTTGTTACCCTGAGCAGCACCGGCATCGCGGGGTCCCCGCACGCTGGCTGTACACACGCTCGTGTAAAATTGAGCTGTCACCTTCCTTTAGAGACCAAATCCTCAGGCTGGCCTTGGTCTCCTGGGGAAAAAGAGCGGTGCTTGGCAAGGGTGAGCACTTACTTGCTGGGATGGCTGGAGGCATCTGACATAGGAACAGAGACAGAAATATAAATAACCACATACTTAGTAGGAAACACAGTCAAATACGATTTCAAAAGCCTATCAGGCTGCTGCTATGGGGATTTGTTGGGTTTCTGCGATACTCACTGAAGGGATTATAAAAGTCTTTTGCAGATCTCCAGCACAAGCCGTTGCTCGTGGATCTCACTGTAGAAGAGGGTCAGAGACTCAAGGTTATCTTTGGATCACACACTGGTTTCCATGTGATTGATGTAGATTCTGGGAACTCTTATGATATCTACATACCATCTCACGTGAGTACACGGGGGAGTGCTGCTGCATGACTAACGCAGGTCACCAGCGAGGTTTGGACGGGCCCTTGGTGGCTCAGAAACGGTGACCAGCCAGGTGACATCTTGCCATGGGTATGACATTCTCCAGTGCCATCTTCATTGGTACTCACTTAAAGAGGACTCGGAGGTATCGCATACTTCATGTTCATTATTCGCACAGGCTGTTTCTGTCCTCATGCCCGAGCAGTCAGGTTTAAGGTTGCCGTGTCCCACAGAAAGGAGAATCTGTCCATACACTGCATGGAGCAGTAATGGAACTCTCTGTAGGGCAAGATGCCATGAAACCTGGTTCTTGGTTGTTGGACAACATAGACCCACCAAGAGCTGGATGCCCAGAGCTCTGTCCCATTGCACGGTGCCCCAGATGTGCTCACCAACACTTACCTGTTCCTGCTGAGGCAGTGCAGTTTGCCCAGGCGAGGGTTGCAGGATTAGGGTAGCCCAAATCTCAGTAAGCCTGCTGCCCAAAACTGCCAAACCCCCTGACAGCAGGGACTCACCACAGGACCTCTCTCAGGTCCATCAGCTATTTCAAGAGAGAACCAGTGCTACAGAAAAGACTGTAGACGAGGATTTTCTTGTTGGCTCATTTAAGCGCCATCCGTGCTGTTGGCCCAAGCAGCATGAGAAACTGGTCTAGGAGAAACTGGGTCACTAATCAAATCCAGGAACTGCTGAATCTGACCTGAGCAGCAGAGCCTCCTCTGCGAGAGCTGGCCAGAAGCGTAGGGAGAAATACTGGGGCAGTTTGGGATGGTTTTGTTGTCTTAGCAATGGAAGGGCAGACGTGGGTGGAAAGTCAGTGTGGCTGCCCTTAGAGCTAGAGACTGATTGCTAAAAAAATGGGAATATTTCCTGCCTAGGGCTACCTGTAAAATTCTGGGTTCGTTTGCCTTAATTTGAATAGGAGATGGATTCATCAGTCAGTACTTGTTTGTGTTACAGCCGAGTGTCAGCCATCAGTCTTGGGGGCGTATATGTTGTGATTGCTCTATAATTGCTGAACCTGTTTATCCTTGACGTATCAGACAGCTTTGATTGTAGGGTAAACATGACAGTTTATTCCCCTTCAAGCTTATCTCTGAAAGGCAATGCCTGTTTCTTGAATCGAGGGAGGGTTTTGTTCTTGGGAGGGTTGGTTTGGGGCTTTGTTTTTCTAAGGTTGTGCTCCCTTCCCCCTATCCTTTCCTCCGTTCAATGTAATTCTGACTTTTAGGGTTTATTTTAACTGCAGATTCAGGGCAATATTACTCCTCACGCCATTGTCATCCTGCCTAAAACAGACGGGATGGAGATGCTTGTGTGCTATGAGGATGAAGGCGTTTATGTGAACACCTATGGACGGATAACTAAAGATGTGGTGCTCCAGTGGGGAGAAATGCCTACTTCCGTGGGTAGGTCAAGCTTTCCTCTTCACCTGCATAAAATACAAATGACAAGTAAGATGAGGAGTCGAGGATGCTGAGATGGAGTCATTTGGGCTTTTGTTTATCAAAGGAGATCTCTCTCAGCCAGATAAGAGATGCAGTTGCTAAATTTCTACAATTTGGTCCTGTGCAGTAAGAGCAAGTGGCTTCTTGAAGATTTGAGCTCTGGTTCAACTTAAGTATAAGATAAGTATAAGATAATATAAGCTGTTGCACTGGTGGGATGCTGTGTTGAGTGGAAGAGTGGCTGAGTGCGGAGCTGGGAGCACTTGGGTTGCTCTTCTGGCTCTGCTGTTGCTCAGCTCCACGACCCATGGAGGCAAGCCCCTGCCCAGCTCCTCACCCACAGCAATCAGAGGAAGTGATACCTCTTCCATTTAAATTACTCAGTAATTTCTGGATGAAAAGTGCTATGCAGAGGCTATTATCCCTGTGGGCACATGCCTGGCCGCCTGTGCCTCTGGCAGTCAGAGCTCTGCCATTGATCTCCGTAAGCTTTGAATAGCGGCTGATGAGAGCTTTTCTGCCTGCTGCGTCATATTTAGCTCAGCACGTGTTGTAACACCTACCAAACGCTTCCTTTTGGCAGCCTACATTCATTCCAATCAAATAATGGGCTGGGGAGAGAAAGCTATTGAAATCCGGTCAGTGGAGACGGGACATTTGGATGGAGTATTTATGCACAAGCGAGCTCAAAGGTTAAAGTTTCTATGTGAAAGAAATGATAAGGTAAGTCCACTTCAGAGCTTGTGTCCATGCTTTAAGCTACAGCCAGCTACTTTTAGACTTCATGTCTGGTTTATCTTGAGGTTAATAATTAATCTGAAGGTCCTGTTTAATAAGCAGTGCCCATAAACCCCCTCCCAGTTAATTCAGTGGATGCAGCCCTCAGCCTGTGGTGGGAAGGTCTGCAAGATCTCTTCCACCTCAACCTGAGATCTTCGTTGACTTGGCTTGACTTTCTCCCAAGTCTTGCATGTGAACATTAATTATTGAGGCTGCCAAGTAAACTCTGCAAAAGCTGCGAAGTGGTAGCACTGAGGACGTGTGAGTGACCCTGATTTGAGCTCTGGTGCAGAAACATTTTGATGCATTTTTAGTTTCGTGATCTTAAAACTATTTTCTCCATGGAGCCCCATCTTTATCTGTGGGCAGCATTGAGAAACACTGCTCTGGAGGGGCACCGGAGTTGCATGGGGAATGCGGCTGTCGTGTAGGTGACCCCTGCCACGGGTGTTGCTGATGGGCAAGGGGTGCAGGGAATGAGGGGAGGAGAAATTCCTGGAGGAGAAGGAGTATTTGCATGGAAGATGGTTGAATGCCAAGGTCTGTTCCTGCTGTTGGTATTTCCTCATCTCACAAGGTTTCACCGAGGTAAATCAGGACCATGCAGCAGGGAGTTGTTCTGTAACAAGCAATCACATCGTGAAACGATCGTGAAACACATGAAGAAACTGATAGCCCTGTCCCCAGAGCAGGGTTAATAACATGCACTAAATAAGGTTTGAGGCCACGATCAGTTTACTGAACGGCTGCTCAGTAGTTGAGCGTTGCCCTACCTGTAGCCTGGACTTAGGCTGGAGCTCTGCAGAAAAAATTATCCTAACCTTGCAATTGAGTATGCCATGGGAAGCTGCCCAAGACGCTGAATTTCAGTTGCCCAAATACCCCTCGTTTGCTTTTTTCTGACTTTGGAGTGCTTGACTCTGCAGGTTTTATACTGGATTTTTAAAGGGTTGTTCTTCTCGTTTGCTCCTGTTGATTTTCTTTCGTTTTCTAAGAAAACTGGAAAAGAACCCATCCTCAATCTTTCTTAAAATATCGGAACCAACTGATCGCTGGTGGGTTTGAAATTCTAAATAGAGATGTTTTTCTTTCTGGAGAAATGGTTAACGACTAAAATTGTGTGAAGATTGAATAATTTTTGGTTTTAAGAAGGACAGAGGCTTCAGACTGTCCCCTTAGATATTTGCAAATGATAACTTACTTATTTTCTAAGACTTCCATTGGGGTCAAATGCTGGTGGATCCTGACAGAAGCACCAAAAGGTCTGTTCTTCGTAGAGAGTCCTGATACGTTTCTGTGCCTTGAGCGTATCGAAGGAAAGTAGTTTTCCCAAGCTTTATTTTCAGAAACAGCTGAAATACCAGGACTAACTTTTCCAAAGAAAACCATTCCGTGCTCCTATGCGGGATATTGACCCAAATGGTTAACCTTTAGCAAGATCCAAACCACTGACAGCAGTCTCATTAACGTTGCATAATAAATGGTGCCGTGGCAGTAAAATCATAGAATCATAGAATGCTTTGGGTTGGAAG
>VYZW01039373.1:0-27093 GCA_013401315.1 Balaeniceps rex | reverse complement strand
AATGTAATAAACCAGAGAGAAGAAAATCTGGGGCACTTAATCAATGGGAAGCAAATAACTGGAATGCAGTGATATCAAAAAAGATACCTAGTTAACTGATAGTAAATTGATCTAAGGTTCCAGTATTATGTGGAGGTGTAAGAGGCTACACACTGAATATTAAAGACGAAGAATATTGCTACACATGGCACAGTTGTGAATGTAGCAAGAAGAAATGGGAACAAAAGCCTGTAGGCCAAGAAGGCTTGCCTATAGAAGGGCAACTTCAGTGATTCAGTTATGGAGGAAGAGGTTTACAAAACAAGGACTAAGGGCTGACTGATAAACGTTGATGAACTTATCAATGAAAGAACAGTAACATGTTATATATAATGTGCCCACTTGTTTGACTGCTGTATATACCAGGCAACAGGGGTATAATAATTTGATAAAAAGCCAAAATGAAATTAGGCCCTCTATCATACAGTGATGCCTTTCAAGTGAAATATCTGACAAACTATAAAAACATCACTGTAGAGGTCTTTTTCCTCCCCTGGCCATATAATTCTATGAAGCTTGTAGGAATTTAATATTTTTATACCTTTCTCCCACTGTAAAATTTTTCAAAGGGAAGGCAGATAGACACAAAGACAGTATGAAATACTGTTATGTAGCTTTTGCAGAACTGGGTAGTGGCCTTTATGAAATATGACATTTTTCTGCAAGTATCCCAAATTACTTCTAAGGTATTTTTCCTTACTGTCACAGGAATTTTTTCATTTTGGTTTTCATGTCATTCCCAAATGACATATCTAGCCAAATATTTAAATGTTCCTAGGACCTTAGTTCAAAGACCATTCAAATTGTGCTGTCAGATGATTCAGTGGTATTTTCCTTTCGCAGCAGCCTGACTTTCTTGAGAGATTTGTTGTCAAATATCAACCAGAAACTCTTCTTCAGTTAGAGAAAGGGAAAACAGTTTGTCACATAATGTCGTAGATCCTTCTGTCTTTGTATTGACTCATGCAGAATTTCTCTGGTTTAAACATAGTTATAGAATAAGGTCTGTATTTGATTGGGATGCTAGACCACCAAGCAAATACATCATGAGTGTAGTATTCTGGTTCAATTATGCATGCAGACTCAGTTCACTTTTCCAAATTCCATTACGCAAAGGCAGACCCACCGACATCAGTGGAGATATACAGATACAATCCAGAACAGAATTTAGCCTCAAATGTTAAAGCCATTAAACAGAAGGAAAAGACAAAATTATTTCTGTCAAACATTTGGGTTCTTCCTCACATGGCCATTCTCCAACCTTATCACAGCAAAAGCACTCTTCACCTTGTTTAGAGAGGCAGTAATTATTCTTTGTCAATAAGATTCTCAATCACTGAACTATAAACAGCTGGTGGTGCATAACCATCATCCCAGTTTAAAATTATAGTACCTTTTCTTTTGCTTTTTTTTTTATTTCCACATGTTCCCTAAATTTTCTGCCATAAAAATATCTTATCCTGCCTTTAAAACTGCTAAATAAAACTAGGAGAAATGGTACAACAGTCTGAGATTATAATGATGGTTATGCATCACCAGCTGCTTGTAGCTCAGTGATTTAGTGTCTAATCGACAGGGGATAATTACCTCTCCCTGTATCAGGTGAACTGTGTTGTCAATCTCTCAACACTACTCCTGCCTCTAAATGTACATTACAAAATAAATTTGAGGAAATTATTTTATTTTAATAGTTTTCATTATTTTATTGTCCCAAATGTATAAAAATAAACAAGTTATTTGCTTGTTTTCAATGAATATATTATTAATAGTAACTACTAATAAGAATTTTTACATCAGTGTTTTTAAAGTGTGGGCTATTACAAATTCAAATATGCATTTTTTGGCTCCGTAGCTTATTCTGACTTTACAACATGAAATAAAATTCAATGTTGCGTATTTTACATACTTTTATTTGTAGCAAGCATGGTTTTCTGCACAAGACTGACAAGACGATCGTCCATAGAACTCATCTGTCAAAGCAAAAGCAGTGAAAACTTCTCTGTGCTAACCTGTACTTTCAATACTAGTGGTTAATTGCATTAACTGGGTAATTTGCTAACAATGAGTTGTCATCTCTTTTGCATTCTGTTCAACTCTTGACATTTCGTTATGAGCAGGAGTATCGCTTATTTCTTATTACACGTTATTGAGAGCAAGCAAGGCATTTAGGGTAGAATTCATTTTGTTGCCTCAACTTATACCTACACTGTAATTATATGATGTGTATCAGGTCTTGGACACCAGCTCCTCCCAGGCACTGGCACCTCATTTCCAGTTGTTTCTGGCCTCTCTCTCCACAGCTCCATCATTTCTGCAAGCACCACAGTGCATGAAGAGTGCTGTGAAATGGATCAGTTTCAAAACTGGGTTTTGGCTGCTGCTGCTGAAAAAGGAAGTCGCACTTCTTCCTGCTCACGGTCTACAACCAGCTTGTTGCAAGAGGTGATCCTGCCCTCCTCAAGCTCAGTGGGGAGAGCTGCATAGCACTAGCCCACTGACTTAGCTGAAGAACAAGCACTTCTGTGGATTTCATTTTCAGAAAGATTAACAAACTGATCTGACTGAGCAAAGAACCATGGGACTGTTAGTGCCATTACAAGGGAGAAAGTGGAAAGACATAGCCAGAGGCAGATGAAGAATGGTCCCAGATCCGACATAGTCTTACCTCAATTTATGTTGCCTCACAAACTTATGTTGCCCATGAAACCCACAGCTAATACCAGATATCTTATTTTTGGTGGCGCAGTTTACTAACCTTAGACATGTCATTTTAGGATGAGGTGAATCATCCTTTAGAGTTTTTTATTTTATTCATTGCTTCTATAAAGAACCTAGATTCCCTATGACTTTATACTTTAAGATGCCTAAGTTAGACAAGCTAAATCTCCCATGTCTATATAGGCTTTTTTGTAGTTTCCTTTTCTTGAGAATAAAATAGTGAAATCCAAGCATGTAGCTAATTTTTGGTGATCTGCAACATCCACAGGTATCTAATGAACAACATTTATGTAATTCCAGCTTTGCTCCCTTCTCTTTAATTAGTTGCTGTCTTCACAGACTGCGTTCAAAGGGCTGACAGTTATGTAGACAGTGGTGGCCCCAAAGACTGAACAAAGAGAATGGGAAGGCAAGCTAGTAATTTTTTTAGCCAATTGAAAGGAAATTAACACAGAAGACACCTGTTGCTGCACAAAAAGGAAACTACTTAAAATGGAGTTACTTTAGACTAGAAACTATCTAACAAACACGACACAACTTGTTTCATTATACTATCATACTACTGACCCTAGGAGAGCTGGGGATTTTGGAACCCAGTGGAGTGCCCAGACTAGGTAATCTAAAATTTCACAAAATGTCAGATGAAAACTTAAAGCATAGGATCAAATCTAATAACACAAAGTGTGATTGTACCTTTAGAGGCAAAGACACTGATTCTCGTATTGCTTATACCAGTTTCAGTCAAGCAAAGTAACAAGTCTCTCAGAAGCTAATTGGGCTCAAAGTCTGATCGAGGTTTTCAGGAGTTAAATAATGTATTTTCATATAACTGATAACTATAAGACAATGATAAATGTGACTCATTAAAGTGAAAAAAGTCAGCTCTCCAGAAAGCTCACTCCATATATATTAGTGACCTTTGCACTAATACAGTATTCTGGACTCATGCTTCAGCATTAGTAAGAGAATAAACAACTAGATCAGCTTCTCTGAAATTCTTATGCTTTTTAGATCTTTGCTAGTTTTAAGCAGGTTCATATCAAGTAAGTTGCCTATGGATTTTGGAATCCAGGCTTTACAGAAACAATTAGTTTTCTCTTAAACAAAATATCTGTTTTAACAATAAAACATTATGTGTGGGTTTCCTTGTATTTATTTTTTTGTTTTGTTTTGTTTGCTTTTCTTTGTTTTTCTCCTACCGGGTTTTCTTTCCTTTATCAGCAGTAGAATTGACAGAGCTGAAGAAATTACAAAGTCACAGAGAGAAAATATTAGTTTATTTTTATTCTCTGATTTTATTTAAAATATCAGATCGGAACAAATGGTATAAACTGAGATAGTTTCTTGTACTCTGACTACATATTTTGTTTCTCACAGTTCAGGTAAATGGGTATTAGAAGTGGATCAGGAGGAATTTACCTGAGAATTAAGGAGTGGTAGTCCTCAAATTATTGCATGATCAGTGCTATGAGGCAAAACAGAGACAACAGAACTGGTCAGAATTTTTTCCTGAAGTTTTAACTACCCTCCCATCCCGTCACCATAGTTATTATCTCTCTTCCCAGAAGACAGTGCTAACTGCTTCTCAGATAACCTTTAATGCTGAGCTGGTTACCATTTACATTACACTCACCTCCCAGGTGGACAGATATTTTTGAGAACAAACTTGAAGAACTTATTTTTAATATTTATGTTTTCAACCATGCAGTTTTTTATTGTTTTTCTTTGATTTTTTTCTCTGTCATAAAGTAATATAGTGTTTAACATAGCTGTTTTCCTCATTTTAACACTACTATGATTTTTCAGCAGCATTTTTCCTTTACAAAACATGTAAGGACCACTGAGTTTTTACTTTAGTTCCTTCTTTTAAGATACTTTCCTGCATCTAGAAAGTATTCTCAAGCTGTGAACTGTCTGAAAAGAAGTTCTAAGGGCTGCATTCACTGGAGATTTTTGTGAAGTAAAAATCTGCCAGCCCAATGTAAACTAGCATGAAAGTTTCTGAAAATAAAGAAATATTATGTTAGTATTCTAAAGTCTTTGGCTGGCATTTCATATATTGCCTTTGAAAATGTTTCTTCACTATCAGAACTGGTAATTACATGTATCCACATGCTCATGCAGAAGATATCCAAATACTGCTAATAGGAACTGATGGATTACAGCTGAGGGAATTGAAATGCATTACAGGTCATTGGTTCTGCCTCTTGTTTATCATGAACAACTTTAATCAGCCTTCAGTATGTAATAACCATAAAGTATTATTTTGAAACAAAGAAAGGATTAAACATAAAAAGACAAGCACAGCAATGTTAACAAGAGAAAAAAATGTTTCCTGGACTTGATATTTTCTTTAAAATATTCTTAAACAAATCTCTATGTTTTGTATACACATCTTTCCATAAGAAGTATGGAAAGCCACTTTCTTCTTGACAATATATATTTTAGGAGCTGACCCATTCCCTCTGTGGTAAAATGAGAGGCATTGCTGTTGAAGAGATCCCCTTCTCACTAGGGAAAATGTGTATGGGAGTGCATGTGGTTCACAGTTCCTGATAACAACGTAGTTCCAATGGGTCATCGAATGGATATGGTCACATTTTTTCAGGACACATTTCCAACTGCTTCTGTCAACTTTTTGACTAGTGCTGAATGATATGTAATCCCAAGCAAAGCATAATTCTATCTAAACTATGTGCCCTAAAATGTTGAAAACTCTGATTCCTTCTTGCCATGGAGGAACAGATACTGCAAAGGGAGTTCCTTAGTAAGCGTTGAGTGGCTCTCAAAACTTCAGGCTCTACTTCAGCCTAATCATACAAAATCATACAAAAATATGAAACCATATAAAATCTGAAGCAATAGGCATGTTGTGAAATACAATGTTTTTCAAATTTTATCACTGTGTAGTAATATGTTAGTAAGCTGTTTGATTTTTCGCAATTTTATAGAATGACATCATGCAAGACGTGTTGGAATCAAATAATTTAGCTAGTCATAATGTTACTGTAAGGGTGTGTGGAAGGAAAGAGTGTCTGCTCCTTCAAGGGTATCTGGTCAAGGAGATTTTCAAAGAAAAAGGGGATACTAAGAAAAGGGGAAAGCCATAAACAAGAACATATAGAAACAAAAACCTGACGGACAAATAAGGGAGGCAGTAATGAGAACCAAACCTGGTCACTCACACTAATCGATAAGCTTATGTGGAATACGGGAATGAAGGGCTTAGTACCAGTGGAGTGGGACCATGAGCCACAGCCCATGTGCCTGATGCCAGCTGCTGGAGGGGGCGAGTGTCTGTATCACTCCCAAACTGGGTGTGCGTGGGGGTGTGGTATGTATTCACCAGAAAACTCTGAGCTGGACTCACCAGCAAGTAGGAGGCACTGGGTCTGGGCAGGGGTATCAGGTCAGCAGAGGGTCTGGTATTCAGGGGGACCTGTGGGTGTGAGGTGCCCATTGGACAAGTGTGTCTGTTTGCAGTGAGCATTGAGCTGGACCAGACGGCGAGTAGGGGACCTGTGGGGTGGTTAAGAGGGTCTGGGCAAGGGTGCTGGGCAGACAGAGGGGCTGTGCCAATACCTGGGGTTTCCAAAACTATGCGTGTGCTTGTGAAACTGGAGAGTGTCATATGTGTGCCTGCACTAATGACCTTCAGTCTCTGCCAGCCCAAGAGGAGGAAGGGAGTTTGCTGTCTGTGCTTATGTCTGGTGTGAGTCCTATATGTAGGTGCTGTTGATGCAGTGCCTTCTCTGTGACCAACTGTTTGACTGCCCATGCCACTGTCCTCTGTGTGTGTGTCTCTGGGATACGTGCTCAGCTTTTCTACTGGATGAACATGCAAATGGGAATGCGGCAGCTGTGTCCCTCAGCCTGGGCAGACACCTCAGGGCACCTGGACTGGAGTCCAGTGGCCGGGCAGGAGTGAGTCCTGTGTCAGGTCTGCTGGAGGTGGTGGCCACAACATCCCTTAAAAGTTACAAAGTAAATAAGGAGATTAATCAACCACCTCACTTTAGATCTTTACAATATAGCCATCTATATCTAAGCTAGCTGTGTCAACTAGCCTGTGTGTCTGGTGCCAGCTGTTTGGGGGGGCAAGTGTCTGTATCATCCCCAAACTGGGTGTGCATGGGGATGTGGTGTGTATTGACCAGCAAACTCTTTATAATCTGTGAAATGAAACAGTCACTTCAGAAAGTCAATTCATCTCATCTTAATGAGATGTTTAAACTAAGGCAGATAAAATTGTGCCTTAAAAGGGCCTATTTCTCTTTATTGACTGCAAGGAGAATCCAAACAATTCAGGTGTAGCTGTCTACACTGCAGATGTCTACAGTTAGGTAAGATGAATTTCATCACAGATACCTTGCAGTATTTAGCTCCATGTACATGATGCTTAAACACCATACTCAAACATCCGCTTCAAACATCCTGCACTATACGGGTGCCTAAACCATGGTAACAGGCTTACTTGGATACAAACAACCTGAGAACCTAAAGAAAACAAATATATCTAATTCTTCTGTCACATACATTCTCACAGAGTTCACATGATACAAGATAAATGGGGAAGATTTAATGCAGAATATATATTTCTATCAAATGTTTTAATTTTTTTAGACTAATTTTGTCTAAACAAATCTTAGATTATCATTATTGAGGACTTTAGTACTGCACTGTATGTATCTATTTCTGTAAATTCTCAGCTGCATACTGTTTGTACTCATGTAATTCGCATAATTCGCATCATTCGCATCAGTAGGATCAGACACAGAGGGCATTTCACAAATCTGAATAATCAAATGTATTCTGTAACATATCTGTAATTTCTGTTTTGTAGCTATAGCAGTGTAAACCAGAGAATCTCAGTTTTGGATTGCCAAAAGCAACAAAGAGGTTAGAAAGAGCTTTTTAGATATTACTTTTATTAAATTTAATTTCTTTAACTTGTGTAAAACAACATAATAGTTTCAAGAACGTTACCCATCTTTTTCTACAGAAAGCATAGAGGCTCATCCCTGCTAACCATTATTGGAGATAGATATATATATAAAAATTAACTGAATGTAGAAATGTTTTGGATATTATTCATGTTTAGCTAGACCTGTTCCAATAATTCACTGCTGATGAAAGAATTTGCCCTGGCCAACTTAAAAATGCACAAGAATTTAAGTTATCTGTTAGGGATAACTCTTTAAACTACCATTCTTTATTCAGACAATCTTTCTATTTGGATGGGGAAAAAAAAAAAAAGAAGGCAAAAAACAGTTGAAAAGAGAGGGCTTTATCTCACTACCTAATTATTAACCATGCAGATGTCATACTGATTATTAAGTGTTCTGAAAATGAGCTGCATCAGTCTTTCTGTTACTGTTTGGATACAAATTCTTAACATCACTGGTTTTCCTAAGTATGTTAGCCTCTATGTTGTATTACTGTTTTTTACAAAATCACTGCGTAGCTATTTCTCAATACTGATATATTTCCTCCCAGTCTAATTGGCTGAGTGGTTCAACTAAGTGACAAAATTGCAAGCATTTGCATAGTAATGACACAATTACTTTTGAAAAGCTATGCAGTCTCTATCTATTTTGATCACTTTATATAATCTCTGTGCTTTGAATAGTCCATGTGCCCAGAATATTTGTCACCAGCAAAGAAGTTATATTCACCTAGAACCCCTTTGCCTGAAACAAAAATATCTCACTATGTAACTGAAAGAGGATTAAAAAGTACTTTTCATCTGGAAATTATCAGAAACCTAAAACCTTTTATATGATTCCTGCTTTATGCATTTTTTTCCTGCTCACTTGACATTTTTCACTCCTTATAAATAAAAAATAATGTCCCAGAATAAATATAATATATTTTGGGTTTCACTGATTTCTGCATGGATCTTTTCTGTCTCTTGAAAGTCCTTTTTAAATTATAAAAACTTCAGTACCTCTGAAATATGGATTAAAGACACATGAAAGAGCAGTTCCATCTAAAGAAGGTAGAAGATAAGCAGTGGTGTCATAAGCACGCAAGTGAATGTAGAAGCAATGTTATCACATCTATGATATTCCTTTTTTCTTGTTTGTCTTTTCCTATGGATGTTTAATTTTCTTAAAGCAGTTGGTGAGAGACTATTATTAGTAGCCAGGTCATCCATATCTACATGTTTATTGACCTCTTTAAAGAGCTTCAAGAATTTTCTGAAGCAGGACTTCCCTTCACAGAAGCCATGTTGGCTCTTCCCAAACATAAGTCAAATTTATCCCAGTGTCCACTAATGTTTACAAGCTTTCAGTTGCTTTACTGTTCACCTCAGGCTTTTCTTAAGACTTGTGTCACATTTGCCATCCTCCGGTTTTTAGACATAAAGGGAATTTTAAGTGAGACATTCAAAACTGTCTTCAGTCCTAGTGAATTCTTACTGTTTGCTCAGTCTTTTGTATCACAACATTTCCACAATAACTTTGATTTCAGACAGATCCTCTGCTAAGTCACACCCTAACCTTCCCACTACTTCCCAAAAATATCATGGTTGAGAACGTCAACAGTTTCTTCTACAATGAACAACTTGGAGAATTCATTTACATTCTCTGCATTGGCCTTGTCTCTGATTTCAGGCCTCAAGCAAAGAGCTAGCCATGGCTATTCGGACAATTTTCCTGACTTTCCACTTTCCACTGTGTCTCTGCTGCCCGGAATTAGAAATGAATCCTTCCTAGAAGGATTCTGCAGGAGAACCAGGCAGAAAAGCTTTGCTACAGGAAATAAAGTAAGATATAAGTGAGGAAAGAAAGTATAAGAAAGATATGGACATACTGAAACAAATCCAGCAAAGGACCACAAAAATGACTAAGGTACTAGAGCACTGGACATATGAGAAGAGGTTGAGAGAGTTGGGACTCTTTAGCCTGGAGAAAAGAAGGCTCAGGATGGATCTTATCAATGTGTATAAATACCTGATGGCAGGGAGCGAGGAAAAGAGAACCACACTCTTCTCAGTAGTGTCCACTAAAGGGACAAGAGGCAATAGATACAAATTAAAACACATTAAATTCCATCCAAACACAATTTTTTTTTTTTTTTCTGTGAGGGGGGTCAAACACTGGAAACAGGTTGCCCAGAGATGTTATTGAGTCTCCATCCTTGGAGAGATTCAAAACCTGACTAGACACGGTCCTGGGCAACCTGCTCTAGATTACCCTGCTTGAGTAGGGGGTTTGGACCAGATGACCTCCACAGGTCCCTTCCAACCTGAGCAATTCTGTGATTCTATCAAAAGTCTTTTTTTTTATGTTTTCTTGCTGTGCAGACTATAAATTTTACTGTGTAGCTCTCCTCTCCTTTCAAGTCAGTAGAGTGCCTCTGTTCTCTTTGGCATGAGTAACAGAAGTAGCTTAGCAGTAGCACAGCATTAAATTCAAGTTGCTTGGCATGCTGAGTTATTTCACTAGATGGCTGTAGGCTGAAGGAGACCTAACTGAACATTTGTGACTTTGGTAGGTTCATCTCTAACTAGTTAGTCTGAAATTATTATCACATAGTCACAGGTCTACTAAATAGAAATGAAGATAAAAGCTAACAGTGCTGCAGCTGTCTCCAGCAAAGACTGGAGCACTAATGAATTAAACACTACCTTTTTCTTACAGAATATCTGAAATACTCATTTACATTTATATCAGTTCTATATCACTACTTATGATCTTATTATTGTGGTTATTGTTATTACAGTTTAACCTTGCACTTTGTTAGTCATTCAAAACAATCCTAGCAAATAGCTTGAGGAATTCCACCTTAGTAAATTTTCAACAGACACCATAAAAATATTATATTATGGGAATTATGCTAAATTTCTTGTATCAACAACACTCACAGTTCATTAAGTTACATCAAGTAGCTCCTAGTATCAGGGCCAAGTTTCTCCCTGCTCCTTTTTCTCAAAAACTGAAGACCTCCCCCCCCAACCTTGTTTATGTTTAGCATTTTCAGAAGTTAGCATATTCTCACTTTTCTGTCAGTTCTCTGACTTCCACAAACACATTATAGTAGAAAAAGCACTGTACTGATGGACAACTTCTGTACTGACCACACTCCTCTTTATCCCAAGAATCACAGGTTTGAGGAGTCCTTGTAGATGACATATCTTAGTTCATTTTTCAGTCACTCTTTGAGTCAATAACACTGGTTTTATCTCCCATTTTACAAGATTTTACTATATTTATCCATTGCTTTGACTTCCCTTAGCTAAGGGCAAGCTTACCTAAAATAAAACTGGTAAAACAAGGAAAGTGTTGTAGTTTAAGTCCATTTTAAGAAGACACGTTTCCCCTTTGTGTCATGTACTATTTTTTCTTCTATGCATTTCTGATGTTGTTAAATTTACATTCAGTTGTATACATGAATAAATTGTTTTAAACTGTATTTATTATGAGTTTTAATGCATTTCAATAGAACTCATTTTTAATCAGTTTGTGTGACTCCAGATTAATTTTAAACTCGACCTTAACAGAATCAATAGTTAGCAAGTTTTTTAATCTTTCACAGAGAAAACACTTTTTCCACCACTACCTCAGAGGTAATAAATGTCACTATTATCAAGAACTGGATCTGAAGGTAGACTTTTTCCTTGTAGAAGACTGTGGAAACATGAACACATCTTCCAGTTCACAGTGTTCCCTATACAAACACATCCTTTCCATCTTTTTATCAAGTTTCAAGACTTCCCTTGATACTTAATACTTAAGTATTTATTTGATAATTCTTAATGCTAGAGTATTTAAAACATCGTTTTTTTTCAGAGTGGCTGAATTACATTATTGTAATTTTTGTTTACTGAAATAAAAATGAGATATCAGGTTTTTTTGAAAAATAAAGCATAAAACTGAATGAAATTCCCTTTCATTTCTTCTGCTTTCTTAACATACATTGAAGAGAAGAAGCACATTTATTATCAGAAAATTTGGTCAACAATTCTTTGCTGCAATATACCCTAGAGGGAAATTATTTTATAAAGTCCAGTGCATATAAAAGTTTTCTACTCTTCTTCATTCTACTTTTAATTCTATATCACAAAATAAAATAAAGCAAATAAAGAAAACAAAAAAAAAACATTAAAAATATTCACAATATTCAGTCTTTGAATCTGTTGCCACCATTTGATACTTGATACTCTTAAAGAAATCAAAAATTTTCATTTTATATTCCTCAACTGATATTCAGAAATAATCTTCTGTTGCCTAATTTCTGAAAAACACATTTTTAGATTTTTTAACAGGGTACAAGCATTCATCTTTTAGGAACATACTTCAGTACTCCCTTATTGAAAGATGGGAAAATGAAATAATGAGTAATTATAAATGTTTTTAGCAGATTAGGACAAAGATTTATAACATTTTTTTTACACAATCTTCAAGATAAGATGATGAATTATCAGCAGTGTATTTTGCTCTATGATACAGTCTATTAAAATCTGGGAAATTAGCTAGAAGAAAATCACTAATTTTACATTAAGTACTAAGCACAGCATTATCTTTTGCAAGTGATATCAGTAAATTTCATATCATTTATTTTCAGGATCTTTTTACTTTCTCAGGTATTTCTGCAACAATTTTAATTTCTATTTTGAAAACAATCAGGAAGACAATGGATTGCTCTCCTATGACTATGCAGTAACAAGTGACTTCTTTGAAACATTTTGGAATTTCTGTGTTTTGAGGTATTAGTGCCATAGAGAGAAATATGTCCCTTTTCAACTGGGACTTAATTGTCTCTTCATTTGAAAGAAGATGTAATAAAGCGACACATGAAGCTTTAGTGTTACCAAGAGGTTTCACTTCAGCTAAGAGTGAATTCTGGAAAGCAACAGTACTCAATTTGCTGTTATAATCAGATGATCTGTGTGAATGACTATGGGTAATGTGATGGTCCTCATTCATTGCTTCCATTGCAGTCTGTTTTTTCTTTTTCATGTTTCCACATTTCTTATCTAACAAAACATTCTCAAGCCTCATATTCCTAGATCCCACATTAGAATAATTTATATTGTTTTGCCCTAGTTACGTGTAGTCTTACAGCTGACAGTCTATAATGAGCAATGAGAAACTTCTTCCTCACAAACTGCAGTATGTTTGGATAGCTATTACTATCTTTACTCATCCATATAAAACCATGTGTCCGCTCAGTCTTTACTAGGTCTTCATTGATTTGCCAGGAATGTTTCCACAATCTTCACAGCCACTGTCATTTTCAGAGTAAAGATGTAACCAATACAATCATATTAACAAAATGACAATACACTCATATTAACATGAGCATTTGTTAAATTCAATGTTAAATAGCTATCACTGTGTCTGTTTGATGTCTCAAAGTATCCATATTGTAAGAAAAAATAACTTTTAGGTGCAACAAGTTTGACTATATGCAGTAGTACATTCTTCAGTTTTTACAGATAGACTAACCGCTAACTACTTTCCAAACTCGCCTTTTGGCATTTCAGGGTTGCTGTAGTTATTTCTGTACAAAGTTTGTTAAAAAACCACAACAAACAAAAACCGCAACAAACTCTTGGTTTAAAGCTGCTATATATATTATTGTTGCCTGACATCAGGTTTGGTACACAAGTCAGTCTGGAGAAATAAACCAGCCTTTAGCAAAGACAGATGAGAGTTGATCATTCAGAAGTCCCCCTCAGGAATGAATGCCCTTACATTTTCTTTTACTGATTTCCAATACTTTTTTCTCACTGACTAGATTTCTCAGTATTGAAGCAGAAGTCTCATTGTAGGATCCAAGATAATTTTTTATAAAGTCTCAATTCTCTCTTCAGTTCTTCTCTGAAACTAACACTTGGTTCTTGTCTAAACTTTAAAAACCCATTTCCACCAGCCAGCAGTCCTTCTGCAATCTTCTCAAAACCCTGCAAAAACAAAACACGCAAATTTCCTAAGGACCACAGTCATCTATTTGTTGAGTGTTAAGCCTGAATAAAAATTTTCAGAAAGCCTTAATTTAGCTTCTTGGGAGAAATTCAAGACACTGATGACCACCTTGTTTCAAAACTCTACCCTGTAAATAGTACTCAGAGGTCCTTTGAAATAAAACTTATTAGTGGCAATATATGGCAATCATTTATTCTGTGTACCCCATGAAGTATGTTTAGTTTCTTCCTGTGTTTAACACTCACTTACTCAGCTTGCAAATGCAAAAAAACAGAAGCTTTGATTTGCTTCCCGGTTTTACACAGAAAGCCTCAAACATTCAAAATGTTTATTTCAACTGTGGAATTCACTCCAGTCTCAAGACAACCTGAAATGAAAATATCTTGCTCTTTTTTGAGCCTTGTGTTTAGTTTCTAGGGCTGTGATTTCACATATATTTCTCTCATCTGGAAAGTTGGCTTACATTGGTTTTCTTCCCCTTCGTTCTGGGAACCCTGACTGCCCATTCATACCTCTACACCATCTTCTCCATGTTGGTGAAATCATTTGTCCCATAATGAACCAGAGTGATGAACTGATTTGAGTTGACCACAATCCTTGATTTTGGTGTAGAATGGGGAAATACGAAATTTGCTCCTGAGAAAACTGTCAGAAGAGCCAAAGGGTAGGTCTCTTCAGTAAGACTTCATCACATAAAAAAAAAGAAATCTTTGTGTGTATCTGTTTCAACCTTTATCTTACTCATGTGACACACAGATGAAATATGGGATGTTCCTTAAAACAGAGGGAGGGAGAAGGAAAATGGTTATCCTTCAAAGGCAAGTATCCTTAGTATTCATCTCAAGATGAACTCTTGTACCATTTTGACTTTAATTTCTGTATAGAAAATGCTGAATTTCATATTAGAGATATCATATAATTTGTATTTAACTTCAAATAGTGTGCACTTGTATTGGGTCTGGCTGAGATGGAGTTAACTTCCCCACAGCAGCCCTTACAGTTCTGTGCTTTGTATTGGTAGCTAGAAAGGTGTTGATAAGACACCAGCATTTTGGCTACTGCTGAGCAGTGCTTGCACAGCATCGAGGCTGTGTCTCCAACATTTCCCCTCCTCACCAGTAGGCTGGGAGTGGGCAAGGTCTCGGGAGGGGACATAGCCAGGACAGCTGACCCAAACTGACCAAAGAGATATTCCATAACATATGACATCAGCTCAGCAATAAAAGCTAAGAAAAAGGAGGAGAAAGGGGGGTGGCATTCTTTATTTACATTTGTTTTCCGGAGCAACCGCTACGTGTACCAAGGCCCTGCTTCCCAGCAGGCGGCTGGACGTCACCTGCTGATGGGAAGTAGAGAATAAAATCTTTGTTTTCTTTTTTTGCTTCCACATGCAGTCCTTGTTTTTGCTTTTTATTAAACTGCCTTTATCTTGACCCATGAGGTTTTTTTCCATCTGATTTTCTCCCCATCTGTCCTGCTGAGGAAAGGAGTGATAGAGCGGCCTGGTGGTACCTGGCATCCATCCACCGCAACACTGGATCAAAATTAGTACTATGAAAGCAAGATAATTAATTTTTAAGCTTTAGCCTAGTAAGCATAAATGAGATAAATGCATTTCCTTTATGTTTAGATAAGACTAATTAATTTTTTTATTAGTCTTTTCATGACTTAATGATATGTACAGCAGAATCAAGCAGATGTTACTAGTGTAGGAAAAATCATCGTTCCATTTTCCACGTTTTTTTTCTTTACTAAATAGAAATGATTTTTTTTCTCCAAACACTTCAAAATCTAATTCTGCTCTGTTCATTCAGGCAAAAAGCTTTATTGAGGGAACTGTACTGAGAATTTCACTTACACTGAGACCAGGATTTTAGTCATAAGGTCTACCTATTCTAACAACCCCATTACTGAAGAGGAAAATGTGGCTGAATGGGGAAAGAATCAAAATAGGTTCATGGTCAGGTAATGAAGGGGATCAAAGGCACGGAATTACTCCTGCAAAGAGTATGACCACGCAGAGTAGTGCTCCTTCTTGGAATTTAGCAAAAGGGATACTTTAGGTGGAGATGTGATAGAAAACATATTTATAATATGCTAGTGAAAATATGACAGAAGTCTATAAAACCACGAATGACATGAAGAGGATGGTTTGGGCTTGATTGCTCACTCCTTTCATATGAGACCTAGGAGGCATCACACAAAGTTAATAAGAATAAAGAGCTGAAAGAGTCAAAGAGAAATGGTCCTTACCGCATCAAGAAACCCTGAAGCTCCTTGAATGAAGGTATGGTGGATGGTAAAAGTTCACATGAGGTACAGTGAAAGTGGATGAGTTCACAGAAGAGAAATCTTCTGCATATTGCTACTATATGAAATATCAATAGGTTTCTGCTATTGGCCACTTTTGATGGCAAAAACCTTTCAAAATATACTTTTGTTCTGACTTATGTTGGTCATATCTATGTTGTTATAGCTTCTAATGTAAGAAGTTTTGTTATAAGAAGTTCTGCAGGCACAATCAAACTCCTGCCTGCTAACATTCAGAGTTTCCTGTAAACCATGTCTCATAGCATTTCTGTTTCCTAAGCATCACAATAAGTCCTCCTTAACTGTAATTTGTGGTTATTCTTTAAAAGGTCCCTGCTCATATTTGCAATGAAATGCTAAGTTTTGAAACCACTGCTATTATATACTGGCCCATCATCTCAAATCTACCCTTGGAAATGATTCTTCCTTCTCCCATACTAGGTCAACAAGCTAAGCAGGTTTAATCTCTTTTTTTTACATCCTCTTAAGCTGTTTGGAGTGGATAGCAGAGCTCAGCTGTCAGCAAAATATAAATCATTTGGACAATTTTTGAATATTCTGGTCAACTTGTATCATGACTCTCACCTGACCTTGTGTCATCTCACTAACTTTCCTTGGATATGGACAAATGCTGTATGTCTTCATAACCTTTACAGAAAGATTACATGTCAAGTGATGCTCCTACCTTTCATGCCCGCAAAGGAATTGGGCAGAATCTTTCACTTTAAACATTTAGTTAATTCTTCAAGAAGTTTTAAAGAGCAGCAACTGTAGCTATGGAATTGTCACTGTTATGTTTGGATTTTTTTTTTGATGCCTGATAATGACTTCTCCAGGGACAGACTATTGTCAATGCTTTTCCTTTAGCACACTACTATCATATAAAAAGCCTACATCCTGCCTGTGTATTATTATAATGTGGTGGTTATTAAAGTTGCTTTAGTGTTTCAGATCCAAGGCAGATTTTGTGACCTGGAGTTATTAGATTTTCCCTCATTTATAGTAATGATGCAGTGTAATTTTAGATGGAAATAGCAAATAATCTATTACTGATATTTACAACAAGCAGTAACTATGTGAAAGAAAATACTGCATCACCTAAGGCATGTTCGTAATCCATGCTTTTCATCATTTGTACAATACTTGTATACAAGAGTTTACTGTTCTAAATCATGCTATGCTTTCAGTCTTGTAGTCCTGCGGGTCACATTGGAAAAGGCTTGTCAGATCTACAGGATTAATATTTTACTATTCATCACCTGGATAGCTTAGACTACCAGAATATTAATATGCACTCGGCTAGGCCAAATTTGGTAGACAGTCATAGACAGTGTGATGAACATGAAAAGAGGAATCAGAACTGACAGTAATGAACACCATAGCAAACAGCTGCAGCTGCTGAGTAGCAAACAGCCAAATATAACAAATTAATGTTCCATATGCCACAAAACTCTTTCAAGAAGATTTGGGAGCTTAGTATCATCCCACTAAACCCAGTTACAAAGAAGGTTGATGATGAAATGTCTTAATTGCTCCCACTGGGAATACATGGAAATGACCAGGTTTGCTACAGATGAGGCCCTTTTAGAAAGGAAGCAAATCAATCGGAGGTTTTGCACTGTACTGACTGATTGCGGACTCTGTCTGGTTCTAATTCAGGAGTATGTCTGCTGCTGGATGAGCTATTTGTCTGAGCATTAACAGTCACATGAAGGGCATGAAAGAGAAAATAAACAAGTGATATCTTGCTCTACGACCAGGACATTTATAATGCCTAGCATACTGATTTACCAAGCTGTGTTGTGTATTGTTCTGGAAACATGTTTAATACTACAGAGTGAGGCATAGTTCCCTCTGGTCAGAGAGAAAAATCTGAATTTGCCTGAGAGTCATGAGAGTTGTGCATTATATTCACAAAATGGACAGCCACATATCACTATAAATTAATACTATATTTGCTAGCAGGCATTGGAGAGAACTGAAAACTGCTTTGTCTTTAATAATTACCAGAAAGGAATACAATATACGTCTTAAAGAAATTGGCTCATGTTGTGGTTTTACCCGGCAGGCAGCTAAACACCACACAGCCATTCGCTTTCTCCCCCTCCCCAGTGGGATGGGGGAGAGAATTGGGAAAAAAAAAGTAAAATTAGTAAGTTGAGATAAAGACAGCTTAATAGGACAGAAAAGGAAGGGGAAATAATAATAAAACAGTAATAATAATAATAATAATAAACAAAATAAGTGATGCACAATGCAATTGCTCACCACCCGCTGACCAATGCCCAGCCAGTCCCCAACCAGTGATCGCTGCCCCCCAGCCAACTCCCCCAGTTTATATACTGAGCATGACGTCATATGGTACGGAATAGCCCTTTGGTCAGTTTGGATCAACTACCTTGGCTGTGCCCCCTCCCAGTTCCTTGTGTACCTGGCAGAGCGTGGGAAACTGAAAAAGTCCTTGACTAGTGTAAGCACTACCTAGCAACAACCAAAACATCAGTTTACATGAGTTATCAGCGTTATTCTCATACTAAATCCAAAACACAGCACTATACCAGCTACTAGGAAGAAAATTAACTCTAACCCAGCCGAAACCAGGACAGCTCACCAGTTTCAGTGAGCCAGGTTTGGAGCTTCCATCCATTTTAAATGCACTATAATCTCCAAATGAGTTTGATTCTATCAGATCAAATCTCCATTGAAAGCTAATCCAAAACTACATTTTGTTTTCATTCCTATGGCTTTACTAGTTAATAAAACACATCAGGGCATGCATCTGAGCATCAAAGAAGGACACATACCATAGCTGGCTACTCACTATAATCATTATGAGTATTCGTAACACAACAGCTAAGCCTTTTTTGACTCCATATCTGTATATGCTTTCCACTATTGTCTATAGTGAACAAAAATCTTTTCTTCTGCTAAATATAGCCTTGCTATACCTGTGCCATTGGCTACTTGATACCACTGTCACAGTTGATACACAGAAGGAAAATGAAAATAATAAATTATTCTTACACTTCTGAGTTATAAATGGTGGCATGAACCATGGTGTCCCATGGCACTTCTTATAAGGGTGTTCCCTGGCGCAGTGGCTAATTCAAGTACAGAAACTGGTCTTCCCCAACAGATCTATGAAAAATATAACAGTACTTTTACAAGCCTGTAATTCCCCAGTACACAGTCTTAGCAAGCAATGGCCTGAGAGTCATGTAATCTGGGATACAAGACAATGTGTTTATGGTACCACCATCAGAAAGTCAGTTCTAGTGGGCTCTTCTTAATTTGCTGGTGTGCTTTTCAAATGTGACTGCCTACCCATGTGTGAACTGGTTCGCAGTGGTATTAACAAGCAAGCTAGAAATGTACAAATCCAACACTAAATGATCAAAATTGAAAAAGTTCCAATTACTTTAGAATGTTAAAGGCAGTTTAACATTAATATGTCCGGCTGCTGTGGAAATCAACAAAAAATCCCAGTAAATACCATTTTCCTTTGAAAAGCTATCCCCCTGTGAATAACAGAGAAGCCAAAACTCAGTTTATTTAGTCCCCATCTATATTTTCATAAATTGACAGTAACAGCACGGGGTTTTTTTACCATGCTGCCTCCGAAGTTCTCTGTGTTCTCATAAGATCAGACAAACTTATTCCTTATAGTCACAGCAAAGTGAAATTTTGTAAGTTACAATGAGCTCTACTTGACAGTGAATCTTGTGCTTGATGGTATTCTAGCTCCATTATCTGTCATGCCTCATTCAGTAAGAAAATATTCATGTCATATTTCTTTTGAGCTATTTTTGAACACATTTTTTCTTCACTATCCTTTTACATTCCTGAGAGAGAGAAAAAAAAACCAACTATATTCAATCTTACTATGTTCCTTTCTTGCTATTTGAACTTGCTCTCATCCCAAATATTTTAGCAAACACAGAAGAGCTGGTGCTGGCTAATTCTATACTCACTTGACACATCACTTTCAAAACTACAATTGTGTTAATTGTTAATTTTTTTTTTTTTTAATTAGCTTGTCATCATTGATTTTGCAGTTCTACTTGAATGACTAGTTTTCATAGTGACTATGACAATATCTATATCTAAAAGGCTATATGTTTTGTGATCAATGATCATCCTACTAGTGAGATTCCTTAAGTTCAGGAAATTAACCTTCCCAGTGTGAGGTAAGATCCATCTCTATAGTACTTAAATATTGCTTGCAGTAAAACCTTATTTCAACTTGCTCTTCTGATAATATAAGAACTACTGTAAATGTATATATTCAAATGCATATATAAATGTATAAATACTGTGTCCTTTTTAAAGTTTGACTGTCTGCATAAGAGAGGAAAAAAAAAGGAAAGAGAATGAGCATAAGTGGCAAACCACAGATCACATGATCATTTAAATACTACAAAAAATGAAATGTGACCCAGTGGCTGGAGGACTCGATTGGAATTTAGAAAACTCGGGCATTGCTCCCAGTTTCTGCCAGTGAGTCATCATGTGACCTTCAACGGCCCAGGTGGATAGCAATTCACTAAGTTTGAAAAGTTGGCCTTAACCTTTATGCACTGCTGCATCCCTATCTTCAAAATAAAAATAATGATACTTCACAAAATAATGTCGAGAATACCTTGCTATTCACAGATTAAACATATCTCTTCATAGTTGCTGCTCCTTTGTCATTCTCCTTAGCTATGTGAAAAGTGAAATGCCCTTTTCAGCTTGGGTGCATTAGAACCAGATCCATCAACTTGCAGTGAAAGAATTGCCTGTCTTGGAGAAGTTTCTGTCCATTCTAAAACAATCTTACCTTTATATGAATGTTTTTTTTCTTCCTGAACTGTTCTAGAAGTAGAATTTAATACTCTCTTCTTCCACTGAATGTCTTAAAACTCCAGAGCTGTGCTTCCATTGGTGGTCTAGCCAAACCTGATTTCTTTGTGTACACAGACATGGCTACAGCAAGGATAGCGGAGAGTGTCTATCTATGCCCATGTATGCAGAGGACCTCAACTAGTGCTTGTTGAGGGCACTAATAAACTGCGATGTCCCTTACCAACCTACCCTGGGTCCTCGCCCTACCCCTTGCCCATGGACTCTGGAGCCTTGTTACAGCTCAACCCGGGGCCCTCGGGGCCCTTGCCTGAGCTGTNACCTTAAAGGTTTCTAGGGATGGGGCCTCCACTACCTCTCTGGGCAACCTGCTCCAGTGCTTAACTACCCTCATTGTAAAAAATTTCTTCCTTATATCTAGCCTAAATCTACCGTCTTTTAGTTTAAAACCATTACCCCTTGTCCTGTCACAACAGGCCTCGCTAAAAAGACTGTCCCCATGACTTGCTGCAGAGAACCAGATCTGACTCATTACCTTGCCTTGTCTGACGGTCACCACGCTGTCAGTGGAGCCTGCTACTGTCACCAACAAAGCCCTGCTCAGGTCCTCTGGGCAGTCACTGCCCTGCCTGTGCTGTGGTCATTCTCCATTCTGTCTCATTTTCCCTGTGGAAGCAGCCTTGTTGTTGCTCTTCATGAAACTTGTTTTCAAGGGCATCCTACTGAAGTTGAGAGATGTTGGATTAAATTTCCATAGAGAGGGCAAGAAATTCTATATGTGGGATTTCAGGTGCCTAAAGTAGGCATCTAGAGCCCTTGGAGATGCTCCAGACTGTCTGAACTATTCACATACCTCTGTCAAGTACGTCACAGGCTTTATAGGAGATGCATACCCTTCTGGAGAAGTACCTGGTGAAATAACTCAAATGGCAAACAGTGCTTATATTTAAGCAACTGAATCCCAGGGTACGTGTCTCTCACTTTCGGGTCAGAGGCTATAATCTACTGCCTTTGGAAAAATGGAGAGACAGCTTAGTTCACTAAAGGAACAGCATAGATGCCTACCTCAGAGGATTCAGAGCTGTGAATCATCTCTCAACAGAGGCATGAAAGTACTAGAACTTAGTGTGATTGAAAGTATGCCCTTGTCTTCAGCATTTTTTTATTTTTCTTTGTTATCCCTAAAGAGATCTTAGAGAATGACCATTTAGACTCCAAGATCATTCTCCATGGCTTACTTCTCACTGTACTGTACACAGGCAATTGAATTTTCATGTGCACTGTAGAAGAGACATGAATCAGCAAGTCAGCCCTTCTGGATCTTCCACAGCACACCTCATGTTTCATTCTCACTAGCTTTTCCTCTTTCAAGTAATTTAACAGACTCACAGTAAGTGATTTAGACACTGTTATTGCATAGAGGTACATAGCTATAGAAGATAACTTCTGGGGGAGTGAAGTCCCATGTTTGCAAGGTATTTGGTGTTTGGTCTCTCCCACTTTGTATTGGGTTTTACATTCTATTTCAGAAAAACAAAAGATTATAAAAATCCTCCAGGGTCATGAACTGTGGTCCTTTGCTATCACAGAAAACTAGATTGGTCCCTTTCATAGGATGATGAAGCTCTATATAAATGCTATTTAAGATTTTTTCTATGGTCTTCCTGGTTTTGTTTTATTTTTAAATCTTATGTCTCCTGGCAGGGTTCATTGCTTTCAAACATATGATTCAAAACTTTTCATTTCCACCTTCCATTTCAGTTTATATTAATTCTTCTTCGGTCTCCTTTAGTCTTCCAGCAACACTAATGCTCTTTTCCCTTGCAGTTTATTTCCATTATGTATTTGTACAACAATAATACTATTTCTAGCCTTTGCTGAAGGAAGCTAGGCAAGCTGACCTCTCCTAGGACATAACTCCTTAAAGAGCTCTTCTTCTGAGAAGCCCCTAACCAGATTTTGTGCTCAAGGGCTGAGCTGTGCTAAGTCACGTTGTTCCACAGAAGTTATACTCTTTCCATACCACAAACACATCACACATGGCTCAGAGGCACTCATTCTCTTACGGCTGAAAGTGTGAAAGCCCTGAAAGTGCTTGCAGTTATCTGTAGTGTCCAGACCCACCTCTACGGCATATTACTGATTATGTTGCTACCTTGTACAAAATTAATGTATCCAGCACTAAAATCAGTTAACTTTGTTTTAGTAAGATCAAAATAAAATACAGTGTATTTCTCCCCATGACCCTTTACTCTTTTGAAGATAGTGCTTTCACTGTTCACTAAGTACATCTAAGTTCCATTTTCTAGACTAAATTGTGATTAAGACTTTTTCTAATACTAGAAATGCAATTACCTGTAAATTACAATGCTACTTAGACTACTGCTACAGCTACTGTTGTCCAAAGAAGTGGTGACCAATATCTATTTAAAAGCATTAAAATAAAAATAAAAGTAATATTTATTTGGTTTCTCAGTGATTTTTCCATATTTAAATAGACAAAGTATCTGAACTTCATCAACCTCTGATGAAGATATTAAAAATCCAGAATGAGAAGCACCATTTTCAGACTTTGATAAGTTACACAAAGATTTTCAATTTATTTTGAGAATCAGACTAGAAGTGAGTTTGCACATACTTGTATTTTTTACAGTGACATTTTTACTTTCTTGACAATTTGATTCCTTGATTTTACAATCAATATTTTATTAACTTTTTTCTTAACCAAATACTGCTTCAGATAAAGTAATGTAATCCATTTGGTTATTTCTGAGAAAATCCAGCTTTAGTGAGAAGAGACAATGGGAGGAACAGAAATCCCATGCTTACATATGTTACGTGCATGTCAGACAGTCATTTAACTAAGCAATGACTTATTAATACTTAAGCATCAATTGAGTGTTAAAATAAATGTGAGAGAACAGAAAGAACTGTTGTAAGGAAGGAAAAGCAGCTAACAGAATAAAGATAGTTGCTTAACCCTGTGGTATCAAAACCTACAACAAAAAAAAATTATTCTAGAAACTATGTGTGTGAATAAATCTAATTATTAAAATGTCTCAAATGAAACTGGACATAGTACTTTCATATTTCTTACCTGTACAATACAGAGACTCATTAGGTCATTGCTGTGTTGAAATTTCTGTGCGAATGTCCTTATCACAGGGAGTCCTTGCTGAATATTTATGGAGAAAACATGTAAGAGAAGTGTGTTGGGGAGTAAATGTTTGGGCTATACCACTGCGACTGGATGTATATGAATGAGCTTCAGTGTGGACTCAGCCATATTCACTTGCATTCCATGTAGGAACGAAATTTTACTTGTTTGCCGATAACTGTATTTTGAGGTCCTGGTTGCAAATCTGCAAGATATATCTCTAAATGCACCCAAGAGGTGCATGTGTGAATATTAAAAAAGCCTTTAGCTGTTCTTACTGTTGGTGACAGGGAGATCATATTTCACACCTGCAAAATAACTACCATGATCTTTTAAAAAGAAAAGTTGAAATTAAATATAATTGTATTGAAGAATCTGCATACAGACAGAATACTCAAATGTGGCTTATCTGCAACATCTTTAAATTTTAATTATTATTTTAAAAGCTTAATTGGTAAGTATAAAACTATCTAATTTTCAATAAAAATGAAATGTTAAAACCCGCTCTAGGTAAGCACTGCTGAAACTGGTGGCAGAATGAATAGGAATACAAATTCTCAGTATCAAAATGCTCCTGTTGTTCATTCTCGAGAAGATGGTTTGATAATATGTTTTATAAAGTATGTAATATATAATATTATGAAACATGTATTTACTACTGATATAAAATTTTCTGTCATATCTGTTTTACAAGAGATATAATCTTTTAATTCATGTCAAATGCATGAACATGGAAATTTGAAAATGCACAACTATAACGTAAAATTGATTTTGGTATCTCACTGAGTACAGGCTACCGTAAGTGGCGCAATTTTGAATGTTGCATGTACAGTGCAATGTTAGATAATTCGTTTGGTATAACAGAATTTCTAATATTTATTTTCTAATTTTTTCATTATACAGATGAGTGGACTTCAATCTTGTTTTGCTTATTCACACATTGAACAGCATAACCCTTTTTTTTGTAAAAAATGATTTCTCTTCCATAATGACATGACAAGATCAAAAGGCCCAATAAAAGATTACCCCTTGGGACCTGTAGTTGTATTATTTCATCTGTGAACCTATACAATGGAAACAGATCTTTTCCAAGAGATCCTTGACTTTCTGTACAACCCCTGTGGTCTTGGAAGGGAATTTGTGATATTTTCCAGCAAAATATTTCACATTCTGCCTTCACAATAACATGGCTAGAAAATTTTTGTATGAATGGATACTCATGAAAGTTTATGGTATAAAAATTCCATTGATCATTTTAAATGTATGAAAAAATAAAACTGTCTTAGATGAACAATGCTCAGTTGAACTCCAGCATTTCTAGTGTGTTTTCTTCCTTAAAACTTTTGTATATTTATTTCCCAACTTTATTGAAATTGTGTGGGTTGGTGCAGTAAAGTTATTTTAGTTTAATTAGTAGGTTCAGGCTCTTGGATTNTTTTTTTTTTTTTTTTTTTTTTTTTTTTTTTTTAATCAGCTCTCCTGCATGCTGGTTAAGATATTTGAAAATTAGCCTGTATTCTGCAGAAGTTAATTCTGTCTTCTGCACTGGCTACTTGCAAATATGTTTGCCCTTTTTCATTGCTTTTGAAAAAGTATCTGTAAATATATTTTGGTTTTGATTTTAAAATTGTATTTCCTGTTAAATTTGATATCAAGAGACTTATGGCAGTCTTATATCATTAAATTTTCACTCTTTTTTATTCCTAAAATGGAGGCCACTCTTCCTCCCCTCATTTCACTTAGGTTCTTTTGAGGTTTCAAAATATATGAAATATGAATACTGTTTTATTCCTTCATACTTTTTATTTTTGTTTTATTTTGTCCTACTTATTGTAGTTCATCTTAAAAATGTTTGGTTTCTATAATCATATTAACCATTCTGTTGGATCACATTGTTATTTTATGCAAAACATTTATAATGACCATGCTCTGTAGTTAGATGTTTAAATGTCCTCATAGTTCTGTTATTTCACCTTTACTGACCAAAAATTAATTTTTTATTAAAAGACATTTTTTCTTTTTTTTAAGAACAATTTTCAATTCTTATGAATTCATGCAGTTTTACATTGTTTCTAGTGATTCAGATAAAAGGATTTTATGAGTTTATTCGAAATAATAGGCTGGAAGTATTGACAGCATCATTCTTTAGCTTATCATCTTAAATAAATTTTGGATTTCTGCGTTAGTTAATGTCTAAGATTATTACTTTGATGACACATATGCCAGAAGGTTGGCAAAAGTCAGTACTGTTTCTGCATAAAAAAATGTGAGAAATCCTGTCATAGTAATTCAAGAACAAAGTTAATGACAAAAATATTATTTAAGAAATACTATCTCACTCTAATAAGAAATACTATCACATTAACAGTCTAATAACATGAAATGTTTTTCTGATTTCAGTAACATATGCAAAGTCTTCAATTTGCATGTTTTCAAAAGGAATATTTGCAACAGGAGAAAAAAAGAATCCTTCCCTCTGCTTAGATTTATTACTAAAAGTATTTTACCAGTGCTGATGGACAGCTTGATACAATGACCAGAACAAAGTATAACCAAGGATAAGAGCCAGTGGGTCACAATAAGATAGGTAGAAGCAAAAAAGTTGCCATGTTTAGCTGAATTAGTAAATTGCAAGCAATAGGAATTATCTCACTGTTATTTTTGCAATGATTTGACTTATGTTGTCACAAACAAGGCATATAAGTGAAAATTTCCTGTGAGGTGACAAAGGATCAGTTTTATATGGAATACCCTTTTTTTCTTTTCACATTTGCGCATTTTCACTCCTACTTGTTACTTATAATAGACAAGATAGGAAGTTTTAATAGTGCATAGATGATGAACCATTGAAGGTGGATTACAAGACACAATAAAGTATACGTTATTTTTTTATCACAATAGGATAGAATAATAAACATGTTAAATATACTGGATGAGGTTTATGAATATATATTATTGAGGTTTACAGCGTGTATATATTTCATTGTGGTGAACGGAGGTAAATCCAGTTGGCAACTGGTCACAAACAGTGTTGCTCAGGGCTCAGTGTTGGGGCAGTTCTCTTTAATATCTTTATCAATGATCTGGATGAGG
>VYZW01039369.1:2751-16201 GCA_013401315.1 Balaeniceps rex | reverse complement strand
CAAGGTCCCCCCGCTTTGGGTGGGGGGGTCTCACCTCGGAGCCTCCTCCGGGCTTTGGGGCAGGGTCTCCAGCTCTGCTCCGACACCAGCACCCTCTCCTCCCGCAGCCCCCCGGGGACGGGGCGCTCCATCCCAAGGACGTCTCGCCCGTCCTCCCACCTCGGCCTCCGCCGCCGGACTGCGTTTGCAAACGAGCTCATTAAAAACGACCTTGACGAAGCCGACGGACCCGCTCGGGCCGGAGCGAGCCGGGTTTCCCCCCCCACTTCTGCCCCGCCGTCACTTCCAAGCTCCCAATCCTCAAATACAACCCAGGGCGGGGAGTATTTAATAAGTATTTTCATTAATTATCATTATTATTCCTTAATAATAGGCAGGAACGCCGGCATCACATTCCACGGCGCTGGCGGGGGGGGACGGAGAGGGGAAAAATTTCCACCGTCTCAGGCGCAAGACCTAAATTTAGCCCGTTTTACGAGAGGTCTGGCAGGCGGCCGGGAGCCTTAACGAGGCTTTAAAAAGCTCGCCGAAATAACCGAAATAACCGGTCCCGCTTCGCCTTCGTCGGGAGGAGGACGAGGAAGGGGGCTTCGCTCTTCCTCCCCGGCGGGAGCTGGGGGTCAGAGGTGGGGAGGGGACGCGGTGGATGAACGTGAAATCCTCGGCTGCTTTCCGATCGGAGCGTAGTTTTCACCGGTCGGCGTCGCCCGCCGGCACCATGGAGCTTTTCGGGAGCTTCGTCCGGCCCCGCGGCGAGACCTTGGGGTTCCCAGGTGAGTTTTTTAGGGGGGCACCCCGCTTTTAGGGCTGGGAGAGGTAGAAAAGGGGGGGGTCGGCGATGCCTCCTCTCCCCCCGCGCCGGCACGTCCCTGTCCCGGAGAGTTTGGGCAAAAGTCGGAGCCGTGGGAGAGGCATTTAGGGGGGGACCCCCGCCAAAATGTGGCGGTGACCCCGTGAGGCGTTTTGGGGGAGACCCTGACCCAACGGTGGCTGTGACCCGCCCCTCTCCGGCAGCTCGGCCCGGCGACACCGGCACGGTGAAGACTTTGGGCAACACCTATCAGTTCACGGTGGACGTCAGCGACTTCGCCCCCGAGGACATCATCGTCACCACCTCCAACAACCAGATCGAGGTGCACGCTGAGAAGGTGGGCGCTCACCCCCAAAGTGTGGGGGACCCCAAAATCCTCGACCAAGGGACCCACCCAACTCCCACCCAACTTTCTAACGGCCCCAGCCATAACCCCGATGGGGTTTAATTCACCATTTCCTCATATTTTTGCCCCATATTTCGCAGGAGCGAAGCCCACGAGACCCAACAAACTCGTGCCCTGTAATCGCCCCTCTCCCGGGGCGGGGTGGGAACTGAATAAAGCACCTTTGTCCCCCCCAGCTGCCACCCGCATCCTGCCCGTCCCCTCGGGAAGATAAATATTACCACCACACACAAGGCGCGGCCGCCAGCCTCACCCAAGGGCAGAGAACAACGAGCCCGCGTCCCGCCTGCACCCCAAAATCGCCCATTTTCACCCTTTTTTTTTGTTTTTCCCCCAGCTGGCCGCGGACGGCACCGTCATGAACACCTTCACCCACAAATGCCAGTTGCCCGAAGACGTGGACCCCACGTCGGTGTCGTCCTCGCTGGGGGACGACGGCACGTTGACCATCCGGGCTCAGCGACAGCCCGCCAAGCACGCCGACCACGTCCAGCAAACCTTCCGGACTGAGATCAAGATCTGAGGGGTCGGGGGTCCCCTTCCCCCCCCCGCAACTCCCCATCCTTGTTAATTATTTGGGTAATTTGGGAAGGAGGTGGGACGTGGGGTAGGGGACGGGAACGCTCCCCCGCGGGGTCAAACCCATGCTGAGGGGCCGGTGCGGAGAGACGCATCCCGTCACCCACCGGAGAAACTCCGGAGGGGAGTCCCGGCTCCGGTGGCTTTTAGCCGGCGAGGGTTGATGGGGAAGATCCGGCGTGCCAAGAGCCCCGCCGGGAGCGAGGAGCGAGGTTCCCTTCCCTGACCCTCCGCCAGAGCTTGTCTCTGTATATACAGCTTGTGATAAATTATTGAGAACGCCTGACTGCTGCCTTCTCAGTTTTTTAATGTTTTCTCGATGCTTTTCCCCCAAAAGCGCTGCGGGTTCAGCCCCAAGGGGTGTCTCGGTAAGAGGTACCGCAAGCGATTCCTCCCTCCCGACAAAAACGCGGGTGAGGAGCCGCCCCGGCTCCCCTCTGTGCCCGTGGCCCCGTTTATTTCCAGCCCGGGGTGACTCATTTCTTCCCCGCCGCTCTATTTCTGAGCCGTTCCCTCAGCTGTTCGGCCGCCGGCCCACCTGGAAGGTCACCAAATCCTCCTCCTCCCCTCGCCCACCCGCACCCATCGCCCTTGGGGAAGCCCCAGGCAGCGGCATAAGCCAGGACAACGGTCCCAGCCTGGCTGCCAAACCCAGGAGCTTCTTTTTGCGGGCCCAAAAATCCCCCCCCGAGGGCCCGGCTCCATCTCCCCGTCTATACAAACAACAGCGAGGCTCCCGTTCGGGGCGAGCGGCTGTTTATAGCTACCGCAGGCCTCCTGGCTCGTGTTGCTGCTCCAGCTCCGAGGTCAGCTCGTCCCCGCTTGTCCCCTAACGACTCGTGACTTGCACTAACACACCTGCAGCGCGGGGGACGCGCACAAACACGCGCGGTTCTTCCATCATCTCCTCGGGTGGTTTGTCTATCGGCATTGCCGGTCACTCGGGGGACTCCCTGCCACAGGACGTTGGGAGGAAAAACGTTTAAAAGTTATTTTTATATCTCTTAATGGGTATAAAAGCCCCCAGCACAGCTTAGCCATGGAGGCGAGGAGCAGCGGCAATGCCCTGTCATTGATCCTCCGCGATGGGATGTGTCTGCTCTGTCCTGAAATGCCACCCTTGGGCTCCCAGGGCACCCCAGCACCCAGGGAGCCACCCGCCACGGTCACAGATTGCCATCTAGTGGTGACAAGCTGGTGGGTGGCCCTCACCCAGGAAGCTCCAGCAAAAGGAAGAAGAAAAAATAACCCCTTTTTTCTCCCCAAAGCCGGCTGGTTTTGCACGGTGGAGCTTCCTGAGCCAGGGAGCGGGCGAAGGGACAGCTCAGAGCCCCAGCGCTGAACAAACCCTGCAGCAGCTTGGCCTCACTATGGGTTCATTTTTGGCAGGCAGGCTGGGAAATCCGGCCTTAGGGGGAAAGAGGTTGATAGGAACAGGATTATTATGCTTTTGGGGCTGCCTGCTCTCCAGCCTGCTGCCTGCACCTGCCCAAACTCTGGTACCTCACAACGCGCACCAGTAAATGGCTGCCCTCAAAGCCACGCAGGGCTCCTCACACCTCCGGGCCCTGCACACCTGCCTGAGGGGGTTTGCCCGCACACAGGCCCCACTTCAGACACTTCAGGCAACATCTACAGCTTTTGCCCAGTGCTGACCTCCCAGGACCACAGCGCTGGGCCTGTTCCCTGTGGAGACCCCTGGCCGCCATCATGGCGGCTGCCCGACGCCTTGGCCTGCTGGCACGCCTGGGGGTGTAGGAAACCATGGAGGGGAACCAAAGCCCTCAGGGGCATACAGTGTGGTGGAACAGGGCCCTCTGCCCCTCACGGAGCCGCCGGGACAGCCCCGGGGCCAAGCGGCCTCTCGCAGCTCCCCTCCCCTCCGCCCGCCATCTTCGCACTGTCATGGCGGCGCTCCCGGGGAGACGGGGCGGGAGAGAAGGCGGCACCACGTGACCAGCATCACCGGCACATCTGCGCATGAGTAGTCCCCGCCCCTCGCCGGGCGGCGCATGCGCGGCGCCGCCGTCATTGGGCGGAGGGGGGGCGACGCCGCTTCCGCCCGGCGTCAAGATGGCGGCGCCCTTTGTCTGGTCGGTGTCACGGTGAGCGCGGCGGGCGGCGATGTGAGGGCCCCGCCGGGCCCGGCATGGCAGGTAGCGGTGGGGAGAGCCGGGGGGGGCTGCGGGGAGCCCCGGGAGGGGGCTTCAGGGCCTGAGGGAGGGTCCGTGGGGGGGACACGGGGGCTGTGAGGGGAAGGGGGCTGCGGCCCAGCTCGCTGCCTTGGGGGGGGTCCCCCCAAAAAGGAGCAGTTCTAGGGGCACAGCCCGGTGTTCGACCCCCGGTTTTCTGCGGGGAGGCTGCGTGGGGGTCCCCCCATCCCCTTAGCACCCTGGGGGGGGGGCTGTGGCAGCTCTCCCCCCCCCGGATTTGCGCTCCCCACCCCGTGTGACCCCCCTCAGGCCGCTGCCGGGCCCTGTGCCTTGTCGTGAGGGGAACGGGGGGCTGCCCGGCTGCTGGGGCCCCCACCAGCCCACCCTGAGCACGGTGCCTGTGTCTGCCGTGGGAGACGTGTCCCCCCGTGCCACCGTGGGGTGATTTGGGGCAAGGTCAGGAGCGAAGCCCTGTCCCCCCCACGCAGGGGGCAGCCACCGTCTCCTCGGGACCCCTCAGTAAAACGTCTGCGGGGGACACATCCCTGACAGCCAACGCTGCGCGAGACGAGTCCCCTGACACCGCACGAGCTGTCTATCTGCGCATCAAGGACGTCGCTGGCAGAAGAGCGGAGAAAACTTCAAAGCATCGTGCAGCCGCTTGAGGAAAAAAGGGGTTTTTCCCTCATCTTCTGGCATCTTTTTTTGGCGTGACGACAGCCTACACCGGCCATACTTGCCCTCTGCGGGCGCCGCTTGTTGGGCATGGGTGATGTGTTTCACGGACAAACCACGTTTTCTTAATTGCATTTCTGCATCAGAAGCTTCTGCCGAAATTTCAGAGCTGGGGCAGCGTTCCGAAGGCAGGGGGGTTTTGCAAGAAGACGAAGGTTTTGTAGTTCATTATCTGTGCGCCGCAGAAACGTGCGGTTTTCATGGCAGAGCTCGAGGTCTGGCGATGTCTCAGCGGCCCCGCTGGCTCCCTGCCTGCTGCAGCCCCGGGCTCCGGTTACCTGTGGGCAGCCCTGCCTGCACAGCCGCGCCAGGAGCTGCACGAGCGTATCCGTGGGCCCAAAAACTAAATAACCGAGGGGTCTGCGGGGTGTCTGTTCGCTGGGGGGGTCCAGAGTGTCTCTGCTCATCTCTCTCCTCATGTCTTTCTCCTTTTAGTTCCTTTTCACAACATTTTTTTCCTGCCTGTCATCGCTTGTGATTATTTTTTTCCCCCCTTACAGCTGAATGCTAGCTCGCCTTCCGGTTTTGCTGCCGACCACAAACTCCAGAGCCCTTCTCTGTTTTGTAATTTGTATTACTACACATCTATAGCTTGAACGCTCCGGTCAGATCAGCTCTTAACTTTATTTTTTTTAACTGAAAATGTTGCAGAATCAGTTACTGGAAATGAGGACAGACTCCTCTTCGCAGACACTGAAAGGATTAGGGCTGCTTTGTTCCCCGAGCTGACACACAAGGAGGGAGATGACGGTAGGCAGAAAGTAAACCCCTTCTTCCTTTTTATCTTCTCAGGCTGGATGGTGACAGTGTTGAAAGGCAACGTTTAAACCACTGGTTTTTTCTAATTTATCAAGGCTTTGGGGTTTTTTTAATAGGTAGACACTCGGGTGGCAGGTACGGGGAGAGGTTAATGTCGTTAATAAGCAAGAGAGCTTAATGAAGCTCATGTGGGAAGCTACCCGGGACTGTCAGTGCTGTATTTATCTCTGCGAGCGCGTGCGGCAGGCGTGGGCGTTCTCATAATGAAGCTTTTCTGTGATTAATCGGGTAATGAGAGACTCGACAGCCACGTCAAGGAGAGGTCGGGAGGGGAAACGGCGTTCACGTGCCTCCCGCAAGGTGAAATCGAGGGGTGCCCGGTCCTGGGTTGGTGATGTCGGACCTTGGTGCCTTCGACACGTGAGGTTTGGGTTTTAAAACGGAGCTTTTCATCCCATTTCTCCCAGGATGGCTGCGTAGAGACTGACTTGAACACCGGGAAAGGGGAAAACTCTAGAGGAGAACCGCAACCGTCACGCCTGCAGCCTCTGTCCTCCGGATACCTCCGCTCCTTGCAGCGCAGGGGTGAGGTCGGGCACCGATCTGGGCTTATCTTTGTTTTTCAGGCTCTGACACGCGTCCTCAGACAGCACCGCTACCTTAAACAGCCAACAGGGATGGGTTTGCACTAATGGGAGCTAGTTTATTTAGCGGTTAGATAGACCAGCAATGCATCATTTGGCATTTGCCCTCCCTGGATCCATCCCCGGATCCATCCCCAATTCAGCAGATCCCATTCGGTTGGGGAAGGAGACGGATTTCAGCACCCGAGCTGCGAACTGGCCCTACCTGAGCGGTGGCAAGGAACCACGGTGGCGTTTCGGGTGCACCGTGGGGTTTTTTGATCCAGATATTTGGGATTTTTAAGGCTTGGAGTCAGGCGTTCTAGTGTCCAAAGGTGATCTCAGCTGCTGGGGGGCGTTGGGTGCTGGGTTCGAGCTGATATGCAGCTCGTCCCAACCTCTGCCCCGCTGCGCTCGCGTGCTCCGACAAAGCTGTAACGTGACGTTGCGGAGGAAACCGCCAAAAAGATGAAATTTTTGGGGAGGAGTTGAGTTTCTTGGGATTTTGCTTCCTTAGCAAAGCTCGGGTGCGAAGCTGAGGCGAGTCCAATCGGGGAGTGATAAAAATCATCATTCAGATGCAAAGTGCCTCCTACAAATTACCGAAAATAGCCTTTTAGTGCATCAAACCGTCGTGCTTTCTCGGGTCCTGCTGCGCCGAGCTTTCCGAGCATGGAAGGCAGCCTTGTTTGTCCTGCTGGGAAAATCTTTTTCTAGCGCTTCCTTTGCAAACCTTGCAGGGTCATACGTATGCGGGGGTTTAGACAGATTTTGATACTAATACTGATTTTTCTGGCTCTCGAGGGATGTATTTTGGGACAGACTGTAGATGTGTGGTTAAAAAGTACCCCGTCGTTTGGAGAGCTGGGGGGAAGTTGCGGCGGGTTATTAATCGCAAAGACAAACAGAGTCTTTTGGGAGTGAAACTTTCTCTCTCCGTGCATGATCCGATGCTGTCGGAGGTGTCTGGGCTCCTCATCCCCGCCGGGAATGATTTTGGAAGCCGAATCAATCCTTGGGCAGAAGATCTTCCACCAAGCGCGCTGCTAGCACCCGCTGCAGACAGGAGGAGGCTCCCTCTGCCCGCCGTGCTCGCCTGCTGCGCACTTGTGCACGCTCGAGTGGATCCGGAGGAAGGGACATGCTCGCGGCTGCCTGGAAGCGACCTGGTTTTGTGGATCCAAACCTATCGCCTTTCCCCGACCTGAGACTCCCTCCCTGTGCTGTTTTTAAGAGCTGGTAAAGTGGAAAAGCAACTGCTGTGGGCTGGAAAACCTTCAGAGAGCCGCCGAGGATTGGCTTAGCATCAAAACCGAGACTTTCCCTGGCCGTAACCTTGCTGCTTCCAGCAGTCGGAGCTTTGGGGGCTTCCTGGCCTGGCAGGTTGAACAAATAACTGTGGATGGTCCCCGTTTGCTTCCTCCTCCCTCCTTGCTCATCGTTTGCTGGGCAAGAGATGAAATGATCCCTTCAGCCCGCGGAGGAATCATTTTCTGAAAACGAAGCTGAGTGCAAACCCTTCATTCTCTACCCTGCGCCCTGCAGGTGCAGCCCAGGAGAAAACCCAACGCGTGGCAGCAGATGAAGCTCGCGGTGCCCCTCAACCTTTGCCGACGAGGACCTTGTTGAAAAATGGGCTTCCGCGGTGTTTCCAGGAGTTTGCAGCATTCCTCAGCCAAAGTCATGCTTCGAATGGGGAGAACTCCCTCCAAACACACAATAAAAAAATTAAAATTCCCCGATATCGTGACATGAGCACCTAAGATGAGCAGGAGCTCGAAGACTTTGGTGAACACTTTCCGCGCTGCGCCCTCGGCAGAAGCGGTGGCACTGCCTGCTCGCTGAAGGAACGTGTTTGCAGAGGCAGCAGGGTTCCTGATCACAGCTTGGGCCGGATGAAGAGCAATAAACGTATTTTAAACGCTGTTAAGATGGCACAAAAATATATTGACTGTTAATCAACTCTCTCTGCAGCCCCGCGCTGGTGTTGTGCCTGTTGTAGGAGAGGTTTTGGGGTTGTATTTGGTGGGGGAGGCAGGCGGCTGTAGCGAGGAGCTGAAATTAGGCTTTTTGGGCCACTTTTTTTTAACTAATAGGGTGATCAGGTTGTGGTTGATCCATGGCTTTGTGATCTGTCCTGTTTCGTGGCCCTTTCCGATGCGGCGTCGGGGTTTCCGCACCCGTCTCACCCCCCTCCCGGGGTTTGTTTTTTCTCCCCGCAGCCATGGATTTCCCCCAGCACAGCAAGCAAGTCCTGGAACAGCTGAACCAGCAGCGGCAGCTGGGTTTGCTGTGCGACTGCACCTTCGTGGTGGACGGCATCGACTTCAAGGCCCACAAAGCTGTGCTGGCGGCCTGCAGCGAGTATTTCAGGATGCTCTTCGTCGACCAGAAGGACGTGGTGCACCTCGACATCAGCAACGCGGCAGGTAGGCAGAGGGTTACCCGATATCCCTCTGAGCCGCTTAAACGAAGCGGTTTGGTGCCCAGGGTTTGAGGGAGGCTCTTCAGGCTGTTATTTCATGTGCTTTGGGCTTTTTGAAATTGTATGGCTGAGAGGTGAGCGCTTATTTCTGGTTGCATCGCCTCCCTTGCAGGCCTGGGCCAGGTTTTGGAGTTCATGTACACGGCTAAGCTAAGCCTAAACCCCGACAACGTGGAAGACGTGCTGGCCGTGGCGGGTTTCCTCCAAATGCAGGAGATCGTTAGCGCTTGCAATGCTCTCAAATCCCTCACCATGCCGGCAGAAAGCCCTGCCAAGAGCCAGCAGCCCCTCGCCGAGATCGGTACGTAGCCTCCTCGCTTCCCCTCATCCGGGGAGACTGGAAATTGCCCCGTGAAGCGGCCACGCTCTCTGGCCGCCGTCCAAACCTGCGGCCTGCGTACATCTCCTGATGCGCAAGGGCGTCTGGATGGGGTTTGGTCCCCTTGTGAGGTGCCAGCAGTTGAAGAACTGATGCTTCCTTGAATCTTCACGGGATTTGGGAATCCTTCTGGTGTGCCCCTGCGCCGGCAGCAAAAGCTGGAGTGCTTTGCCTCTTCCCTCGCAGGGGCCGACAAGGTGGTCATCGAGGGCAAGAGGTTGACTGCAGAAGCACTGGGTGATCTTGACAGAATAAAGCCGCTTCCTCCTGACCCAGAGGGGAAGGAAGAGACGCCCGTGGCCACAGGAGCACAGCCCGAGGCACGCACGGAGCAGCTGGGTGGCCAAGAAGGTGAGCCACCAAGGGATGACACCCAAAATCCCCCTGTCACTCCCCCTAACACGCCCTGTCCTGCTGCCAGGCTCTGCTTCATGGAGCCTGGTGTCTCCTCAAGCGTGCCCGAGACACTCTGTTGCTTGTAGGGGCAGATGTTGCCATCCAAGAGGGCCCCAACGCCGAATTTGCCAGCCACCCACAGCCGGTGGAGAGCGTGGTCAGCAGCGGCAGCCCCAGGGCGAAGGGCAGCATCTCTCCAGGCGCCGAAACGGGAGGTGTGTTCGTGAGCGAGAGCGGTGGCGGGGACTTTGCTGTCTGCCCGTTCCCTTCAGCAGCGCTGAAGCAAAGCTGGGCAAGGGTTGAACCCTTGTTTCCCATGCAATTAATTTTGTTAGTGTGAGTTTTGCTGTGCAAACGCTGTCTCCAGCGAGTCGCAGAGCCCACAGGAGCGCTTGTCCACGGGGCAGCGCTAGGAGAGGTTGGGAAATGCTCCTCTGTCCACTCAGGCTTTTGGATTTTAGGCTTAATAACCTGCAGATCCAAACTGACACCAGGCAGAGGTCTTGGTACCTGTGTGGTACGATGGAGTACCAGGATTTTCTTGGTTTTCATCTTGTCTAGACTGTGCTCTTGCCTAGAAAGGTTGGACCAGATGTTTCTTGAGGTCCCTTCCAACCTGATATTCTGTGACTTCTCTGAGTACAGTAGGGCAGGTCCAATCCTCATCGCCTTAAACCTGCACTTAAAGTTAGGGAATACGGGTGGGTTTTAGGAAATACAGGTGGGTTTTGTGTCTCTGATGCTGCTCCCGATCCCTAGCATCCCCGTTTTCTAAATGCCTGCAGAGATGGAGCTGGAAGGGAAGGAGGAAGAGGGGGAGATGACAGCGGAGGATGAAGAGGAGGTTAAAATCCACGAGGAAGAGCAGCCCCGGTTAGAAAACGGAGAAAACGCTGAAGATAACGAATCAGGAAGCACCGACTCCGGGCAGGAGAACTCGGGTGAAACCCGTCTGCTGCGTTCGGGTACTTACAGCGACAGGACCGAGTCGAAAGCCTACGGCTCCGTCACGCACAAGTGCGAGGTGAGGCCGGCTGCAACCCCGAACGGGGTCTCCCGTCCCTCGGGGACACCAGGTGTCACCGGCCGCGCCTGCGCCTGTCTCTCTCCATCCCTAGGACTGCGGGAAGGAGTTCACCCACACCGGTAACTTCAAGCGGCACATCCGTATCCACACCGGCGAGAAACCCTTCTCCTGCAGGGAGTGTAACAAAGCCTTCTCCGACCCGGCTGCGTGCAAAGCCCACGAGAAGACGCACAGGTACGGCAACGCCGGGGACTGAGAGGTGCCGCCGGGCTGAGCTGGGTGGAGAAAGGCTTGTGACGATGCCGGCGTAAGGGTTTGAGGAAGAGGTCGGTACGGCAGCCAGCGCCGCTCTGCCTCTCGCATTGGTCTGGAGGGGTCGGCGCTGTGGGGTTGGAGGCTCCCGGCAGCTCGTTTGGACGGCACCAGCCACTAAAAGATGCTGGCAGCACCTAAAAAATGTGGCTTTTGCTGCAAAAGATCAAATCCTCGTGAAATCCATCCGCGTGGCGGGGTAGTCTGGGAGGAGATTGATTGTTCTGCCCCTGTCCTTGCCTTTTGTGTTGCTTCAAGATGTCCTGTGGGATCCGGACGGGTCTGGCTGGGGTGGTGGAGCTCAGATCGGGGTGGTGGGAGCTCAGCACGCCGGTTCTTCCCCTCTGGTGTGACAGCCCCGTCTCCTCCACAGCCCGTTGAAGCCCTACGGCTGCGAGGAGTGTGGGAAGAGCTACCGCCTCATCAGCCTGCTGAACCTCCACAAGAAACGGCACACGGGGGAGGCCAAATACCGCTGCGATGACTGCGGCAAGCTCTTCACCACCTCCGGCAACCTCAAACGGCACCAGCTGGTCCACAGTGGGGAGAAACCGTACCAGTGCGACTACTGTGGGCGCTCCTTCTCCGACCCCACCTCTAAAATGCGGCACCTGGAGACCCACGACACCGACAAGGAGCACAAGTGTCCCCACTGCGACAAGAAATTCAACCAGGTGAATTGGGTGGCGGGGAAAAGCCGGACCCACGGTGGTTCAGGTGCCTCCCGAGGGAGGTGGGGGTGATGTGGGGGGGTTTCTGCATCCCTCTCTCTGTCCCCAGGTGGGGAATTTGAAGGCTCACTTGAAGATTCACATCGCGGATGGGCCCCTGAAGTGTCGGGAGTGCGGCAAACAGTTCACCACTTCAGGTAGCACGGGGTTGGTAGGTGGTGAGGTCCGAGCGACGGAGGTTTGGCTGGCCCAGGGTGGACAGGGACCGCTCCGTGGGGGGATCGGAGCCGCAGGAAGGATTTCATCCTGGGTACGGGAGGGTTTAAACCTCTCACTGTGGTGCTACGGTTGCGGAGCATAAATTTCTCCCCCTTTGCGGGGCCGGGCTGGCGTCCCCTGTGGGATCACACCCTGGGGATGCTCCTGGAAGGAGCCCTTGATCCAGCTTTTGGGGATGGAGACGTCTCCTCCCATATCCCCAAGCCTCTGCAGAGCTGGAGGGGTCCGGATGAGCCCAACGGAGCCTCTCCGTCCCCTCAAAAATGGGATGCTTGTTCTGGCTGTCCCCACCGCCATGTTATCGCCCGATCCTCAGCTCCGGGGATCGGCAGTGCAGCACTCCCGCGTGCTCCCCGCTCCGTAAAAAGCGATGGGCTTTCCCGATGGAGCTACCGGGGCGCTGGGAAGGAGGGAGGGAGGGTGCCGGTGTCCCCGTGCCCCCCTCGGCTGAGCCTCATCTGCTCTCAGGCAACCTGAAACGGCACCTCCGGATCCACAGCGGGGAGAAACCCTACGTCTGCGTCCACTGCCAGCGCCAATTCGCCGACCCCGGGGCGCTGCAGCGACACGTCCGCATCCACACCGGTAGGGACACAGCTCTGCCACCCCCCTCTTTTCCCCAAGGGATTTTGGGGGAGCCTCCTGCTCCCCATCCTGGTGTTGTTGACCCCCCCAAACACATCCTTCCCTTGTCTCCCCCAGGAGAGAAGCCGTGTCAGTGCTTGATCTGCGGGAAAGCCTTCACCCAAGCGAGCTCCCTCATCGCCCACGTGCGCCAGCACACGGGGGAGAAGCCCTACGTCTGCGAGCGCTGCGGCAAGAGGTGAGGGTCCGCCCCGTGAATTTCGGGGGGCACCCAGCCGTGGAGGGTGGGTGGAGGTGCCAGGGCGTCAGGGCGGACAGGGATCGTGGTGATCACCGTGCGTTTCCCCCCCCCAGATTCGTGCAATCGAGCCAACTGGCCAACCACATCCGCCACCACGATAACATCCGACCTCACAAATGCACCGTCTGCAACAAAGCCTTCGTCAACGTGGGCGATCTCTCCAAACACATCATTATCCACACCGGTGGGTACCGCGAGGGCTCCCCGACGGCCCCCCAAAATCTTTAACCACGTCTCAAATCTTCAACCGCCCCCAAATTCCTCGCCTCGTCCCCAGGGGAGAAGCCGTTCCTGTGCGACAAGTGCGGCCGGGGCTTCAACCGGGTGGACAACCTGCGTTCCCACGTGAAGACGGTGCACCAAGGCAAGGCGGGCATCAAAATCCTCGAGCCGGAGGAAGGCGACGAGGTCAACATTGTCACGGTGGCTTCCGATGACATGGTGACGCTGGCCACCGAGGCGCTGGCCGCCACCGCTGTCACGCAGCTCACGGGTGAGCTGGGGGGTCCCAGAGCCCTCCCAAAAGTGAGGCTCATCCACGGGGTGCAGTTTGGGGGTCCCAGAGCCCTCCCAAGAGTCGTCCCAAATGCGAGGCTCACCTATGGGGTGCAGCTTGGGGGTCCCAGAGCCCTCCCAAAAGTGAGGCTCATCTATGGGGTGCAGCTGGGGGGTCCCAGAGCCCTCCCAAGAGCCGTCCCAAAAGCGAGGTGCATCTATGGGGTGCAGCTGGGGGGTCCCAGAGCCCTCCCAAGAGCCATCCCAAAAGCGAGGCTCATCCATGGGGTGCAGCTGGGGGGTCCCAGAGTCCTCCCAAAAGCAAGGTTCATCCTTGGGGTGCAGCTTTGGGGTCCCAGAGCCCTCCCAAAAGCGAGGCTCATCCATGGGGTGCAGCTGGGGGGTCCCAGAGCCCTCCCAAGAGCCGTCCCAAAAGCGAGGTGCATCTATGGGG
>VYZW01039368.1:0-19030 GCA_013401315.1 Balaeniceps rex | reverse complement strand
CAGGATGCCATGTATACTCATTGTTCAACCTGATGAAAGATACACATAGAAATGGTAAAAAGATTCAAGTTTCAGTAAACTAGTGCCCAGCAATAAACTCATCGTCTATCATTTTAAATCTGCCCTAAAGATCATAGCTGTTACCAAATGCGCTACAATATTAATGAACAGTTCCTGAAAGAAATGACAGGATTTGTGCCCCCTCTAGGTGAAAGGGCACAAATGAAGGGGCCCTGTCCCTTTAGGGCATAAATTATTATAGGGGTTTTTTGCTTAAGTCTCTCTTTCAATTGGTCTAAACACCAGAATCTGCAAAATCAGATAGAATACTTTACAGTCCTTTTTTCTAGCATTGTAGAAAGCAGGGCTGTGACTTAAATAAGCTCTCCTATGAATTTTGTTCATGAGGTCATATATCAAATGACCTTATATCTGTCATCAGATTACACTGTATACACACTGTCATTTTGCTGTCCACCATAAACTCTAGAAACAAGAGTATTTCTTTAAGCAATACCATTCTACAGTTTCTCTCACTCATACAAATTTCTCTTTTCATGGCTTACCCTCATGAATTAGTCTGTATCCAGACAAGTTGAAACCTATGTCACAGGTCATTCCCCATATTTTTTTACTTCTCCAAATCCTTTATTTCTCTCTTTGAATGACTTCAAATCTGCTGTTTTAGCTAATAATCCCAATACTAATTTATGTCTATTGGCCCGGTCCCTTAATGTTTTGATGCTATGAATTAGATTTGTCACTTTCTGAATTCAGCAATACTTCATGGCATCTAAAAAAATTTCTATGACAATAACTAAACTGTAGAACTTCTGTGCAGAATGAGGAAATATTCCTTTTGTCTGATTTAAATTTTGTGGGGTAATTTTACTATATGTCCCTACTCCTTATGCTGTGATATTTAGCAAATATGTTGCTCTCTTATTCACATCATGCATGATTTTAGAGACTTCTGTCACAACTGTGTTTGGAAAAGAAGTGAACAAGAAAAGTCCTAGATGTTCAGAAGTTGTTTCATACACCTTGTTATCATCCACTGTCCCTTTTTGAGGTGGGGAGAGAGTATGAGAGATGTGGGTATACCTTGGATTTTTATAGTGGTATAGTGATATTACCTGCTTTTTTCTCTGGCCCTTTCATCATAGTAATCAAAATATTAAAATCAACTCTTAAAATGATCCTCATTTTTATTGCCACTATATGTCTTTTCCTATCTACATGACACATAACTCTTTTTCTGCTCACTCTATTCAAGGACAAAATTGATTGCCTTTACTGGTTTAGACACAGACCGTCTGAGGTTCTGTACATCACCATTCTCCTGCACACATGTACAATACATGATGGTGATTACCCACACTAATCAGGAGGGTAAGGATTTGCAGATCTGATCACAATCATGCTGGGAAGCTTTGTACTGAATACAAAGACAATAGCAGCAGAATTCTATTTCCTGGAGAGAGCTCTGGCAGCATTTTATTGATTAGAGTTCTGTATGCATGCTTGCATTTTTAATAGTTTTCTGTGTATTTTTTTGCAAGATTCCATTAATTCTTATAACAAGACATTCATTTTTGGTGGCAAATGTCAGGGCTTTTGAAAGGTACTCTCCCATACTGATTTATGATATAATGGCTAGCATGACACACAAGAGTGTCTGATAGCAGTTCAGAGGTACGGAGAAGTGTTTATAGATATTCTTTTCCTCCAGACTACCAGGTTTTTAGGGGCTGGAGCACTTTCTTCCTTTTGAAACAGCTACAAGAATTCAAGGGAATGTTTTCTGCTACTATAAAAGAACTCTAGGTTATTTCTGGGGTTATTACCCAGCTTATTGCCTCCAAGTCATGTGCATTAGTGAGGCACTTGCATACTGTCGCTCATAATGCTTAGCTCTGACAGAAGTGTTAGTCACTATATTAAAAATGTTACTTTTCCCATTGTAACTGTATTGAAAGATGGCGATTTAGGAAACATTTGAACAGGCAGCCAAACACTGAGTCTACAAATAGCAAAACAGTAGAGTACATTTTGCACAACAGTATCTCTCTGGGGGCCCATCCAACTCAACATAAAATTCAATTTGTACATGCGTGTATTTACATCACAGGAGGAGATAGCATGTTTTGACAAATGTCAAATTTTTTTTAAAGTTATTGAAAACTACACATATACATCTTGCATCAGTATTTTGTCCTTGACCTTCAGCAAATATGTTTATACTAAAGCAAACTCTAAAAGAAAGATAGGAAAAAATAGGAAAAGAAATGTAACAATTTTAAACCACTGCTATGGGCATGCCTTGCAGGAAGCTTCTGGTGATGGACAAAAAAATGGCTCATTAAATCCCTGCTGTGCCATATCCTACGTATCTTATTGTGTCGGGTTACATGATATTTTAAGACACTATACAATTGCCATTCCCTCTGAGGACAGAAAATGCAATGGAGTAGGATAAGTTTCTTAATGCTGTATTTGCAAAATGGTAAAACACAACATAACCTCATTGTGGTATAAATTTTGTCATTAGTCCCTGTTCCCTCATTGTTAGTTGGTTCAAAAATTGTTTTAATTAAGATAAGTAGTTTAAAAGAATAACAAAAATATGGACAAGAAAAAGAAAAGTCATTAAAATATTTTTCTCTCCATTTGTCTTGCTCCTGGTTTGCTTCCTTATGCCCAGGAAACCTTTCAGATTTACAGTGTTCCTTCAAGATTCCACTGAAAGTCAAAAAAATTTGAAAACCATGATGTGATTAACCAATAATCCTGGCAAACCTCTTCCCATTAATATACTTGCCTTTTGCCTTACAGAAATTCTTTTTGAATTAAAGACACAATCAAAATACTGAGAAATCTGAGAAATAAGATTTTTTTTTTATAGCTAAAGAAAAGTTCTTTTGTCAAGTAATTTCTTATTTAATGTAGAAGGGGAACAACTCTGAAATAGGATAGGAAATAAATACCGGGTGAGAGAGTCTAGAGCAAGAACAAAAGAAGCTAAGAGAACTTGACCAGGAGAGACAAAAGACATATTTTGACAATACAAGAGAAAGAAGTATTAATTAATCAAAACATCTAGTCACAGAATCAGTCTGATTTTCTAATATTAAATATGATGAATCATGGGTTCAGGATTCTTTTCTCTATTGCACCAAAACACTGAGTTACAGATTAAATGGAGAGATACGGCTAGTGCTACAGTTTTTAGCCCAAAGAAATAGATTTGTATTGCAAGGACAGAAGAATACAAGTATTTTACATAAGAATATGCAAACATTTAAAAAATGAGTCAGCACTAAATACTTGCTAGGCTTGGTACTGTATCTTTAACCTGAAATCTCCACCTACAGATATGTTCTTGAAGCATTCAGCTGAGAAATACTCATAGAATATCAATTGTTTACATTAAAACAAAAAGCAAAGTAGCACAAATACTACTTTCTGAAATGTTAGCCTAAAGAGACAAAGAGGAAAAAAAGTTAGATTCTAAACCATTAAAGCCAAAAATGTTATCCATGCACGTATAGCATATAAGCTTTCCATTATTACTTTTACTTACAAGATAAATATGTAGGAGGAATACAAAAATCCATCTATTGCAGGGCACACAGCAGAAAGAATTTTTAGAACTATTGAGACCTATGGTTTGGAACAGAAACAATCTGATAATGATCTACTCCCATCTCTCTCCTGTTCTGGAAAAAAATCAGGCTGTTGCTCATCTTCCGAAAAGCTTTCTTGTGAAACTCTCCAGTATACCGCTACTGCTTCTTGTTCAAATCTTCTGTAAGTTCTCTATCAATGCTAAAATATATTATAATTGCAGTACCATCATGGGACACCTACTCCAATTACATCCTTAAAGACTACAGATTTTTAGACCCTCCTATTTTTATCTTTTCTTATCCAATTGATGATCTAACATACATTGGAACTGAATCACTAATGAGTGATGGGCATTTATGTATATTTGCATCCTTGAGTAAAGAGGTGTCCATTGCAAAATCAAAATAAGACTCAGAATTAAAGAATAAATAAATATCCTAGAAAATACTGTTAGCCTGCCTAATAGGTATTAGGAATTAATCTGTCAACAACTGTGATATCTTCCATACAGTTCTGATGGATATTCACAAACATGCTGAACTTCATAACAAAGCCTGGGTTTCAGTAGCATTTGATTTGCATCTTTAATATTGTCTCTCTGGGTCCAAATCTTTAAGCACACATTCAAATGCACCCCCAACATCTCTTTAATCTCTTATTTGGAGGACATCATCATCCAAATGTCCATGCACTTGTTTCAGGAGAAAATCTCTCATATGTCCTCAAAGGCGATTTCACAGTGGACTTATTTAACTCGTCATTTACCTCTGACAATGAAATGACAAAGAAGTCAATTAACACTCAGACACTGAGATTTCATATGTGCACCCACTTTACTAGGTGAAATTGAAAGAGAAGAAGTACAGTTGGTGGAAAAACAACAGAACGTGAACAAAATCCCTCTTCCATTGTGCAGGCTTGTCCTGGTTTCAGCTGGGAGAGAGTTAATTTTCTTCCTAGTAGCTAGCATAGTGCTGTGTTTTGGATTTAGTGTAAGAAGAATGCTGATAACACACTGATGTTTTGGTTGTTGCTAAGTGGTGCTTACCCTAGTCAAGGACTTTCTTTTTCAGCTTCCCATGCTCTGCCAGGTGCACAGGGAACTGGGAGGGGGCACAGCCAGGATAGTTGATCCAAACTGACCAAGGGGCTATTCCATACCATATGACGTCATGCTCAGTATATAAACTGAGGGGAGTTGGCCGGGGGGAGCAATCGCTGCTCGGGGACTGGCTGGGTGTCGGTCGGCGGGTGGTGAGCGGTTGCATCACTTGTTTTCTTTTCCCTGGGTTTTGTTTGTCTCTCTCGTTCTCCTTTTCATTACAATTACTATTGCTATTATTATTATTATTACTATTATTATTATTATTATTTTATTTCAATTATTAAACTGTTCTTATCTCAACCCATGGGTTTTCTTACTCTTGCCCTTCTGATTCTCTCCCCCATCCCACCGGGGGGGGAGGGTGAGCGAGCGGCTGCGTGGTGCTTGGTTGCCGACTGGGGCTAAACCACAACAAGGCTACACTAGGGTGCTTGGGTTACAAGTCAGTCCTGAAGCTTTCTTACTATATTTAGGCTTGTAAAATCCACTCTCCTCTCCAAAAATGGCTGAAGAAAAAGCACCCCTCCTTTACAACCTTACAGTCTGCTTTGCTAGTTTACCAGATCCATACAATTTTCTCTCCCTGTTCAAATGATCTGCTGCTTAATGACGAGCTCATCTGGAAGGATCAATATCTCTTGGCAGTAACCAATTCATTATGCTAACGTTCCTGCATTTGATTAGGAGAAACTCCAGTTAAATTTTGTTAATTGTTCCTCACACGCATCCTCTATCAATACCTCCTGGAATTCCAGGACCAAATACAGGTTTAAAAAAAAAAAAAAAAAAAAAGGCACCAAAATACCATTTATGGTCTTAAAATCAAAAGAAGATGATGCCCACAACCAGACATATACTAAAGTTTCATGGTCTTCGTCCCTAAAAGAAATAGGTCTGGATTTGTGAAATGATGTTTAAAGCCTCAGGGATGGAGACATACAGGAGTACATAAAAAGTCACTTTTATTCTTATAGTCTCCTCTGCCAAATCACTGACTTTCTGTGACAGCAACAACAAAAAAGAGTAAATGAAACATTAAATTCCCATTTAAATCAGATAAACCATTTTGCTCATTACTGCTTTCAGCAAGATTGAATTCTGCTTCACTATCTGCTTTTACCATATCAAATGGAACAAAGGGACAGATCACTAGAAAGCCTGACACAACACATGCAGTAAAATGTAGTGTTTCAAATCAAAGAGTCAACAACTGCATAAGTAATTAGCCAGAACAAATGTATTTAAAACACAGGTATACACAAAATATAACACTTCATTATACCCAAAGCTCTCATTTCTCCAACAGCTTCGCTTTTATTTAATTATTTTAATTTCAAAAAACAGCTTACCAGGAATGAACTAGTGCCCAAGACCATTTTACTGGAATTTAGTGACTATGTACAGTCAGGTTAAATGTCAGTTCAGTTCTGGCTAGTCACACTGGCCCTCAATAGATTCAGAGAGTACAGAGGAGCCTGCAAGCTAGAGAAATTTTAAGGGATCTTTGTCTTCCTGGGCTTGTAGATTAGTATTGAATTTGGAAAAAGTGAGAGACTGAAAAGGTAAGAAAAAAGCAGGTAGCTCTTGTACAAGCTTTGTCACATCGTTTTGCCAATATATTTCCAGATTGATTTGTCACACTTCTGTTACTTTTCTGTTAGCCTTTACCAGAACAGACTGCATATTTTATGAAGACATTCAGGAATAATTTCTTGCACACAAAAATGCCAAGTACAAAATAATTAGCAATTTTGTTTTAATTTATGATCTCAAACAGGATTTGAATCTTGATAAAGCATGGAATCCTTCTCCCGAAAACATAAAAGGAAAGGAACAACCTTTAGACTGCCTGAATTATGACTTCCTCGCATTGTGATTTGTAAAAAAAGAACTGAATTATTTACATATTTCCTAACTCCACAGAAACACATCAAGCAAAATAATTATTTTACTTATGCAGAACCCAGTCAATGTTATTTATGTCTGAAATGCAACTAAAAATATTTGGCTATCTTAACCAAACAACTAACCACAGAAACCTCCTCCCTCATAAGCCAGTAGAATTACAGCAAGTAGTGCTGTAAGCGTGCCTATAACTCCTTACTGTGGCATCGACCACATGAAAAAGAAAGCCATATCCCACCACAAATGTGTACAGAGATCTGCGAGGTAAATATTTGGACACTGGAAGGCCAGTATTACAAGCAGATTGAAGCATGGCACTATCCCATCCTAAATTTCTTTAGGATACATTCCTTCTGTCCACACTTTGATTGCAAAGTCAGAAAAAGAAAAGCAAAGCAAAGCAGTTTTTAGCTGACAAACCGTCTGGTAAAATGCCTAAAATAATTACTCTGTTTCTTTTAGAATAACTTTCCATATGTTGGTAACTACCCATATTTTCTTGTCCCGTGATACAAACAGCTTGGAACTAAAAATGTATTCTAGAGTGCTGAAATTAGAATTATATGCACAATTTAGGATATACCCTACTGCAACTGTACTTGTTCTTTTATTTAATGTAGAAAATTCTGCCTGCTGATTTATTATTGCTCTTCATCACCAATTCTTATTTGATTTCAAATTGCAATGACCTTGCAAAACAAAGCACTGACTATTATACTGGGGTTGGATTAATTCTTTTTTTTCTGTTTTTTTTTTTTAAATAAAAACCACCACATTGCTAAATCTGTTCCACCTATTTAGCCTGCTCTGCTTATTATAGAAATATTTCCAAAAACAGAATTATCTTTTTATCTCCATCCCAGTAGACACATTCTGTATCTTCATCAGTCTTCCTATGGCCAAACTATATTACCCCAGATCAGCAAATCCAGTGCACTGAACACCTTATTTATACTAATCTTCTAACTGCCTGTTCTGCTCACAAAGACGACTGCAACCTTTTCTTCTGGTAATTTTTATTTCTCATAAAGAGCTCTTGCCAAGTTGCAATGGAAGAAAAAATGCATATTACTCCATATTACATATAAATGAACCATCCAATTTATCCTTTCAATGATTACTATTAGATGCACTCATTAGCTTGTCTGGATTTTCCAACTATATCAATCCACCTAGCAAAATGGATTAGTTTTATTTACAAACGCCATCCCAACTTGTATCAAGTATTTTTATATTGAAGGAAAACTGAACTAAAGTTGCTAGGTAAGAACTATAAAAAACAATCAAGCCCTGAGACAGAATAAGCTATTCATTAACAAAGCAAGTAATAAGATAATGTTGTGACAAGACAGCAGAGTTTATATTCTTTGAAAAATGTTGACACCCTTCAACAGCAGGCAATGACACCTACATTCTTAATATACAAGCATCTGCATAACTAGTTGACAGAAATTCTTTTGATTTCGCATTGAAAGTGTTTTCTCCACAATTTTTTTAATAGAATAACAAACTTTGGATGAAATCTTTAAAAAACTTTATGTTTAATTAATTAATTAATTCATACATACACATGCATGAACCTTCAAACAGCACATTTTGTTAGATTGTCTACCTCTTGTTCTCAGTTTTATTATTTTTAATATGGCAGTCTAAACACTTCGGACACAGATAGACCATTAGTACACACTCAGAAACAAACAGCAGTGTTTCAGAAGCATCAATAATATGACAAGTTACACCCCATAGCAGCTAGCAGTACGAAATAAACAATGCAAGCAACTCCCCCAAGGCTGAGGAAAAAAATCCTAGTAAATACATTTCACATTCTTTAAATATAGTAACAGTCTCCCAAAATTGATATGAAAAAGTCAAAACCCCTGGTAAATCACAGAAATTTTCATTTCTAATGTATCAGTTTGCACACTACTTAGCTAATACTAGAGATTCTCTGATTCCTGCAGTGAAAAACTGAACCAACCAGGACACTATCCTTAATTTCTCTTACAAACAATATTGCAGATTACAGGCCGAATCCAAGCGCCAGATAGTGTGCATGGGCATCATGAAATTGCATTAGGGATGGAAGGGTTAGGAGTAAACAAACAGAAAGATAACAATTATGGTTGTTTTCAAAAAAATATTTGAGAGGAAAAGCAAAATTTGAAAGAGAAACAGTCAAAATATAAATTATTTGTATAAATACTAAATACACGAATAGCCTAGTTAGAACCAAAAAGACTGCACTTTCTACTGAATAAAATGTTCCATAGATCACTTTGTTCAGTGCTTATTAGTGTCACCTGCCTCAAAAATTGTAAGCGCTTTCAAAAATGCATCAGAAACTTCTCTGGTTTTTGGGGGGCTAGCGGGGGGTTGTTTGGTTTTTACACACCTTTTGTTATTTCTTACAGCAATGTATTTTAGAGTCTCAGAATGACCATTCCGATAATTTCCAAAATAACAACACAGTAGATAGCAAGTTTGGGGTTTTTTTAAATTAGACAAAAATAACCTATGTTTGACCCATGGTGCAATAGCCCCACTACTTATATATAACATAAAATAAAAGATCTTCTCGTTATATAGAAAGATCTTCTCTTTTGTATTCAAAAAAGATACCCTCAGCCTGAGACTGTTAGAAATGGGCCACATTTCCATGATTTAGAGTGTAGGTCTATCCTATAAAGGCTCTCATACACTTACAGGGGAAATCTGCTTAACTGTTTTAGAAATGTGGCTTTATCTTTATGCAAGAGGGGGAAAAAAAAGTAGTGAATCACATAAATGTCAGATATGCTCTCTCTAGTCGTCCAGGGTCAAGAGTCACTGAGACTTATCTTCAGGATGAGTTGCCTGTATCTTACAGCTGGCCTTTTACTGCACCTGCTCCATTCATTGTTCCAGCATCTTTCTTCCTTTGTTGCATTCACCCTCCCTTCCCACCTTGATCAAATGGGAGAATGCCACATTTCACTCCAGTGCTTGTTTAACTAAATAGGAATTTACTCCATTCACAATCCTTTGATATCAATGGAATATCCTTTGATATCAACGGAATATAGTGTCTTGGTAATTAGGAAATGCATCACTCTCAAGCAAAGGCTTCTGTAACTCATTCTTGAGTTCAGAAATCTTCATTTCAGACAGCTTCCACTGCAGTTCACTGTACAACTTTGGTCCTGTTTTAGCCACAGAAAAAAACTCCCCACTCTCCTCTTCTACTACCACCCAAAGCTAAATTCTTAAAGTATGTCTTAGCAGAAATATGTACCTTTCTACACACTTGCTATAAGTCCACAACTAACTATTGACATATTTTGATTGTGTATAACAACATTTAGGCACAATTTTACTTCATCATGTTAATCCTTCAAATGTAAAGCTTACATTCATCATTTTTCTTTTAAAGAAAATACAGCCTAAATTTTCAAAGTATTTTCTTAGAGATAAGATGGAACAGTAGTAAATTTCACACTGGTTAGGAGAACTTTACACATAAAGCAAAAAAATGTTCAGTTATACTTTTTTGTCTATCTGTTCCCAAAATCTATTCCATTTTGAAATACTTTCAACTTAACTTTTTTTACTCAGAGCCCTTTCATCTTTCAAGACGCAGAAAAGTATAGAAGATTTTTTTATATTTACTTCTTTACAAATAAAAGTGGATTTACATTTTTCTCCACTTACTGTGAAGATACAGTAAGTTTTTGAAGGATGAGCCAGAATATCTAGAGGATTTAAAAAAAAAAAAAATCTCATTATCTACTGTGTTGCTAAGGTCTGAGACTGAAGACTTGAATCCCACTCATGTACCCTATGTTAATGTCCTGGCTTTCAGCATAACAGGTATTCTGGAGTAGGTCTCTGCTTCACCTGTTAACACTGCTTTATTTCAGACAGGTAATTATGTATCTATTAGAGTAGGCACTTAAACTAAGTTTACCAAAACCCAGGCAAGTGCCTTTCCTATTGAGGCATGCAGTTCTTCAGTCTCAGTTTCTCCAGCTTTCTCTCTTCTTCTTTTAATTTCTCCAAAATGAAAACTTAATTTTAATTAAATTAAAAATTTATTTTTTATTGCACTAGAAATGTTCCTACAGAAAGGTCACAATCATACATAGCTTTGTAGGTTNTATTCACACAGGCATGCACTTACCAGAATTCCCCTCCTATTGTTGGTATATCAACTGGTTATAATTTACAGTAGACTAAGGCTCTGAACTATGTTCTAAATCTCTTTTTGTATTTGTATAATGCTAAGTCATAGTTTAATCCAAGCCTGACTTGGCCTTTTAGTGCTACCACCAATATTTATTTTACTAGTAATCTGCTGAATTATATTTGGATCCTCTGTTAAGTGGATCATCATAATTTTGGAATTTCTCAAAGACCAAAGAAAACTCTACAAATGAATGATACTAATCTACCTGCTCTGCAAAAAACCCTTGTTTCTCCAGAGAGATTTCATATGCTGCAGGATATCCTTGGCTGCTAAATACTACATTTCTAAGTCAACCAGAAGATGCTTAAAATTAGGGGGAGGAGGAGAGAACCTTTCCAACATGCAGTCTTCTGTGTAGTGATTATCCCTGCAAAAATGTAAAATATTCACTAACATTTGTTTTCACCTGGATTATATGAAAAAACCTGACATGTACAGTGAACCTCTGCATTTTAAAGGACTCGTATCCCTCTGATGAAAGTGCTTGAATCTATGAACTTCACAAAATATCTTCCATCCAGAAATGGAAGGCCATAGACTATAATGTCTTAAATTATAATTGAGGCTTTGCTAATCAAACTTCTGGAATAAAAGTTTTACCCAATTAGCTCCCTGTTAAAAGATACAGTTACTGGATTTTCACATTTTCTTTCCAATTGCTTCCTGTTATCTGACTTCTGTCCTTGTGGTGACCTATATAAAATGACAAATTCTCATTATCAGAATTCTGCAGCGCCCAGAACCAGCTGTAATTGATGAACTGAAGCCACAGCTCTAGCAAGAGCCTGTAGTTTTAAAGCCAAGCACGAAAGTGTTCCTTTGAAATAAGACAGACATGGGCTGTCCTCACCAGAACTTTGAAAACAGGGGTTGGTAAAAATGTGAAGTTCTACTATACAGAAATAAGGAGGATTTAGGGGAAAAAAAAAAATCTCAAATTGATACTTTTATCTTCCTAACCTCTTGTACCCATACAAATGTGGAAGAATCACTTAAAGTCCAGGCAGTCATTCAGGAGCACCATTCCTCACAGATCTCATGTGCTACGAAGCGGGGGTGAAAGTAACTTCTCTTGACATTGCTTGTGAATACGGGAGGGGATACTTCATACACCATATAAAAAAAATAATGAGTAAGTCTAGTCATGGAAAATCCATGGAATTTCTAGAACTCTAGAAAGGACATACACAGACATCATACAAAAAATAGGTAACTAATGATCTTAAATTAGTACTCCACATATCCTCTAACAAGATGTTATATTCTAGTGGCCCAACACTGATCAGCAGAACAAGGAAAGCATAACACAAAATATTTTCAGTCTAAGAGCACAGAAAATTTCAGCAAGACTGAAGATTGTGAGCATTATTTTCATCTTATTACCAGAATGAAAAGTGAGAGGACAATAGTTCAGTCATCCTCCCTCTTTCTCTGGAAATCTGGAGTATCCTTGGGACCTGTGTTGTGCATAAACCACTTTCTTGGATGCATCTAACACGCTGATCTTCAAGTGTTTATGATACCACAACCACCCAGCCTTGGTGCCTACATTTTCTCTCCATCCTAACACAACTTCAATGTGAAGCATTCTATAATAGGCCACCCCAAAGATAATTTTCCTCCATGTGTAATTCGGTGAAAGAAACTTAAGAAATTCTGATGAAACCTCTCCAAACTTCTCATTTCTAACCATAACTGAGGTAAAGAGAAAAGGATCAACATAAGTCTTCCTATTCTTATTTCCAATTTTTTGTTTTAGCCCTATCTCAGTTTTAGGAATACTTTGCTTTAATTGTTAATTTCTCTTCAAATTTACGGTCCTAGGCTGAGCTTTATATTTTTGCATAAAAGAAACTAAAAACTGCACTTCTCTGACAGCTCTACAGTAAATGAAACAATGTTCCCTACATACACTTCCTGGTACTTTTGTGTTAATGGGAGAGCAGTAACACTACTTTACCACAGAAATAGGTATCACAGCTTTAAGAGGTTTGTTCATTATCTCTTAGAATTGATTTTTGCAGTTTCACCATCTATGTTCTCCCAGTACTGGCAATTCCAATGGACCTTCAGGGCTTTGATTAGCTACAGCAGTGACCAATTTGTCAGAATTTCTTGGGTTATCTACCAGTATTTTAAGTGTCTACACACATGAGCCTTCTTATTCACGCATCAATATTAATTGACTATACCTGACCACAAAATTGCCAACTACATGCATTTCCATCCAGAAGTCACCACAAAGCTCATCCATGTCAAAACACTTGGGGTTATCAGTAAGTAAAGAAAAATAGCAGGATTTTTGTTATCTAACATTGACTTAGGTAGAACTCTTAGCCCCGTCTATAATCTCTGCTTAAGGACTACATCTACAGCTTATACAAGCATATGAAATGTGTATTTCATATCTTTTCCATTCTTTCTAAATAACATCTAAGAAAATAACCAATGTTAAAAGAAAAAAATTACTTGAAGGATATTTTAAAGTGTTCACTGTCTCAGAACAAAATAGTAGTGACAGCAACAACCTAAAACCACCAAATTTCAGCCAAAACAGGCACATGACACATATTTTGCATCATAGCCTTATACCATGTAATGCAAATGTCATCTACATGTGTGCTGTCATAAAACATTGAAAACCAAGCTTTTGTGCCTCAAAAAATATGTCAAGTAACATTAATTTTATGTATATTTTCCCACTTAAAAGTTGTTCTGCTTATATAAAACATTAGTAAAATATAAAATATTAGTAAGCTGGCCTACAAAAAACGTGATTCAGTTTAAATTGCATGTGTCATGTGGAAGCAATAACATGCTCTATAGTTTGGGTGGTTTGGTTTGGGGTTTTTTTAGGAAAAAATCCTAGAAGAATTGCTCTAGATACAGCTACTACTTGTAACTGACAGGTTTAAAAATTTGGTCCAGATAAATGACCTTTCAATAATTTCATTTTAATAAAGTAATAGAATTTTTACTCTCTCTGACCAAGAAGTGATTTTTTCCCTAATAATGTTCTTAGAAGTATAAAACCCTTCAAAAATTTGGACTACAATGACTCAGTAGTTCCAGAGTAAGAAAAGAAGGCTTAAACAAGAGGGTGGTATTTCTGCATCTCACACTGAAATTTCTAATTGCTATAAATATTTTTAAAAACCCTACTAGAATCCACTTCATCAGCATCTTAGATTGCAGTAATTAACCCCAGCAAATTCATTAACTTGATCCAGAAATCTGTTTGTTCCTTACTTTTGCTGCAATCACAACCAAAGCACCCTTCATAACACTAGTAAGTGTTTAAAAATAAAAAAACTTAAAAAAAAAAGAAAACCCCATGTGGGAAGAATCCTTCCTTGTTCCTTAGAGTAAGTGTATCCAAACACTTAGAAAAATAATTATAGGACACAGTACATATATTTTATAAATACATGTAGTTAGAGTTGTAACCCTCCTGCCTCTGTATATATAATTCTCAGAAATACATCCCTTTCCAAAGAAAGATACTTACCAATATATTTATACACCAATGCCTCCAAATTCATCTGCAGACATAAAAGTATAATACTTAATTGTAATGCAGAAAGAACTTTTTTCGGGACTGGAGCATGCACCACCACCCCCACCATCCCCTTTTTTTTTAGTTAAAAATGGCCTGTTTAGCAACAAACATCAAAGCCCTAATTCAAGAAAAAACACACGTACCTTTTTTGGTACGTACTCCAATTCCACTGATTTCAACAGCAAATACATTCCTGACTACTTTTCCTAATAGGGCCTAAACCGCATTCCAACAGAAATTGTCATATCCTTAGAAGACACTCAAACATATTTTTGTGTTTTCAGGATATGAACTGCTCATTTCCACGTTGCCTTATAATATTATATTGAGGATGATGCTGTCTTGTATTATAAACAGGAACTACTTATTATAAATACATATTCTTATCATAAGAAATGAACATTTCTAAAATTTAATGAGCAATACTGCAGTTTGCATGCAGTTCATTAGGTTGCCATGTGGAAAGCAGAAAACACAACAGTTCAAAATTAAAAACAGCAGTTGTAAATTAGTTCTTTTAGGGCTCCTCATCTTTTAACTGACAGCGGGAAATAGGTATAAGAAGACAGATGCTGTAAGTTCAGTTCATTACTACCAACTATGCATTATTTCCCAACCTTACTGACAAGATGCAGATTGATTCCTACTCTATGAGCCATATTCCTCTAGTTGTATTTGGATTTGAATAAAGGTTTTATTTTCTCTACCATATTTCAGGAATTTTAATATTTTTTTTTTCTCTCCCATTTCCTTGTGTTCATGGCATATTTTGGAGATCTCTTGTCTCAACATACTCTCAGGTAGTAATGGAAAAAAAATCATTAGTAATCTTTATTGAACTGTGTCTCGTCTCCAAAGCAGCAAAAGTATGTTTCACACTGGGAAAGTAGTGTGCTGAGAATGCTGCACTTCCCAGAAAAGACATACATTAGCTAAAGAACAGTGGCCAAAACAAAGACGCTATCATGATCCAAAAATAGGGATGATTTTCACCAAAGCTGTGTGAGTAAGAAAGATGAAATAAAAGCACTCGAGTTTAAAAAACTGGGCAAAATGAAAAAAGTCTCACAAACTACAGCCTCCCTCTTTAGCAAGCAGCTTATTTTCAGTAATATATGAAAACTTAGGCTGTTTAAAAATAATTTCCCTAAATGTTTACTGAAAACTTTAAGAAAGTTCACCAAGTAAAAAACTGTCTGGATGGCCGGGCCCAAGGGGTGGTGGTGAATGGAGTTAAATCCAGTTGGAGGCCGGTCACAAGTGGTGTCCCCCAGGGCTCAGTGTTGGGGCCAGTTCTGTTCAACATCTTTATCAATGACCTGGACAAGGGGATCGAGTGTACCCTCAGCAAGTTTGCAGATGACACTAAGCTGGGTGGAAGTGTTGATCTGCTTGAGGGTAGGAAGGCTCTGCAGAGGGACCTGGATAGGCTGGACCAATAGGCTGTGACCAATTGCATGAGATTCAACAAGGCCAAGTGCCGGGTCCTGCACTTGGGCCACAACAACCCCATGCAATGCTACAGGCTTGGGGATGAGTGGCTGGAAAGCTGCTTGGCAGAGAGAGATCTGGGGGTGTTGGTCGACAGCTGACTGAGTATGAGCCAGCAGTGTGCCCAGGTGGCCAAGAAGGCCAATAGCATCCTGGCTTGTATCAGGAATAGTGTGACCAGCAGGACCAGGGAAGTCATCCTTCCCCTGTACTCGGCACTGGTGGGGCCGCACCTCGAGTACTGTGTTCAGTTTTGGGCCCCTCAGTACAAGGAGGACATTGAGGTGCTGGAGCGTGTCCAGAGAAGGGCAATGAAGCTGGTGAAGGGTCTGGAGCACAAGTCTTATGAGGAGCGGCTGAGGGACCTGGGGTTGTTTAGCCTGGAGAAGAGAAGGCTGAGGGGAGACCTTATTGCGCTGTACAACTACCTGAAAGGAGGTTGTAGCGAGGTGGGTGTCGGTCTCTTCTCCCAAGTAGCAAGTGATAGGACGAGAGGCAATGGCCTCAAGTTGCGCCAGGGGAGGTTTAGATTAGATATTAGGAAAAACTTCTTCATGGAAAGGGTTGTCAAGTGTTGGCACAGGCTGCCCAGGGAAGTGGTGGAGTCCCCATCCCTGGAGGCACTTGGGGATGTAGTTTAGTAGTGGACAGGTACAGCTGGACTCGATGATCTTAAAGGTCTTTTCCAACCAAATGATTCTATGAAGTTAATAACATCATCTGTTACATAAGAAAAAAATTAATGGATTCTGTTTTGTTTTTTTTTTTAAATTTACCTTAATACAGTAGAAATAAGTCTGCCTTGTCATATTTCAAGGCTGTGTAATTTGGTTCCTTATTTCATGTCCCCATAAGACTTTACATGTGTCTGAATTGCCATAACTAACCAAAGTAGTCACACCTCTACACTTTGTAAAAGTAGAGAAGAAAAAGCATATGGGTATTTTTAAATAAAACAGGTATTTTAACTGAAGTTTTTAATCAGATACTTTCAAAAGGTTTCATCTGAGGATACATATTGAAGGAAACAATGAGATGAATAAGGAAGTAATGAAAGACGATGCGCACCTACAATGGGCCAGCTACTTCGCTCTGTATTTTGCAAGTCAAAACATGGACAATAATGCCAATAAATGCATTTACATAAAACCTTTAATGTAGACAGCTTTTGATGTTCTTGCACTTTACAATTCTTTAAAGAAAGCAAATCAAGGGAACTACAAAATGAAAAAGTACCAAACAACAAGAAATAAAACTCTCATTTTGTGAAACTCAAGAGAAGTGTTTACTCAAAATTTGTTTAGCAGTCTGTACCAACTCAGATTAAACTTATCAATGAAAAGGTTATTATACTTATAAAAATTCCTTTTTCCCCATATGTTGCCTCCAATATTTTAATTAAAGAATTGTGTTCAGTGCAAGTTGTATTCCTGCAACCAGTTCAGGGCTACAAATAAGATAGCTCTACATCATGCACACATTACTAGCTGAACTAGTAAGTATTCAGAATAAGAGACTGCAGTCTTCCTGAAACCCAGGATCCCATGACTCTGGGGACAGTATACACACAATGACCTGAAAAATGCTTTCTTGACAGTTAAAAGCAAACTTTTGTATCTTTTTCTCCCTGGGTAGCAACAGGCTTTTCCCTTCACAAACTTGGATCAGTCTTCATATCATCAATGTACAAAGTGGGACTGTAAGGTGAAACTGCGTATAGTTGGAGTAATATACTGTAGATGAACTTATATATAACATCTGAAATATAAAAACCTAACCTGTTAGTTTTTAGTAATTAATAATTATAGTTTTAATAACTCAGTTATTAAAATAGCTAATCTAACATATTGCATTGTGCATGTAAAGTATGGACCAAAAATCTCTCAAACAAGGAAAACAAGTAGAAAATAGTGCTGACTGACAGTGGAAAGCCTCCCTCACCCCATGCTTTCTTAACACACAATCCCACATTCACTCTTGCATTTTAGTAATAAACCACAAACCAGACTGTTATTATTTGGAAGAGTGCAGAGTAAACAGGTAGCTTGGGACACTGCACCCTTTGATTCTTCTTTATGATAAGTTCTGGAGTCCAAACAAAACCTGGAACACATCTAGTACTATATATCTGGAAAATATAGAATCATAGAATAATTTAGGTTGTAAAAGACCCTTAAGATCATCAAGTCCAACTGTTAACCTCGCACTGCCAAGTCCACCACTAAACCATGTCCCTAAGCACCACATCTACACGTCTCCTAAATACCTCCAGGGATGGTGACTCAACCACTTCCCTGGGCAGCCTGTTCCGGTGCTTGACAACCCTTTCAGTGAAGAAATTTTTCCTAGTCATAGAATACCTGGTTGAAAGGGACCTCAAGGATCATCTGGTCCAACCTTTCTAGGCAAAAGCACAGTCTAGACAAGATGGCCCAGCACCCTGTCCAGCTGAGTCTTAAAAGTGTCCAGTGTAGCAGAGTCAACCACTTCCCTGGGGAGATTATTCCAATGGTTGACTGTTCTCATTGTGAAAAATCTTCCTCTCATGTCCAGTCGGAATCTCCCCAAGGGTAACTTATATCCATTACCCCTTGTCCTCTCCATGTGACTCCTTGTAAAAAGGGAATCTCCATCTTCTTTGTAACTACCCTTTAAGTAGTGGTACATGGTGATGAGATCACCTCTAAGCTTCCTTTTCTCAAGGCTGAACAAACCCAGTTCTCTCAGCCAATCCTCATACGGCAGGCTTCCCAGTCCTTTGATCATCTTGGTGGCCCTTCTCTGGACCCCCTCCAGCCTATCCACATCTTTTTTGTGTAGCAGNTCCCTTTCCACAGAGCTGCTCTCCAGCCAGGTGGATCCCAGTCTGTGCTGCACTCCTGGATTATGTTTTCCCAGGTGCAAGACCTTACACTTGTCCATGTTGAACTTCATAAAGTTCTTGTTAGCCCACTCTTCCAGCCTATCCAGATCTTCCTGCAGGATGGCTCTCCCTTCTGGAGTGTCTACTTCCCCACTCAATTTGGTGTCGTCTGCAAGCTTCATCAGGCTGCACTTGATCCCGTTATCCAGATCACTTATGAAGTGTCGTGGTTTAGCCCCAGTCGGCAACTAAGCA